>JASANF010004855.1:0-32889 GCA_030248245.1 Trissonchulus sp. WLG1_4
GGTATTAATTAAATTTACCAATAGAGGTTAAGTACATACAGACATATTTGTCTGTAAACCATATTATACTGTAAGTTTTTTTATTCTTGTGACTTTTTGATTTAGTCTCTAAATTTAGTCTCACTATTCTCATTACCTACTTACTGAGTTACTGGCCAACTTACCAGGGTTACACACCTACAGAGTCCAAAACTGTACAAAAACATTACAATAGTACCGTACTCTATACTCATCAGGCAGAAGTACTGTTTTGTCATATATTCAGTCCGCAGGTTTGGTTAGATGGGAAGAGATATTAGTTTGTGATTTCTCCAAGGACACCACGATTTATTTCATTTCAATAAATGCACCGCTACAGCCTACTGGGCTGAATTAGAACAACTCAAAATGGGTACCAATTAATTAACACTTTGTCTAGAATTGGTTCGACAGGTAAACCTGGGGTTGGGTGTTAATACGTACGGTGAAGTTGTCTGACTTGGCAAAATTGTTTGTTTGCCTAAGCTTTAGATTACATAGCCTACAAAGGTTAGATGTGTAGAAACATGAATGGTGGTATGTAACACTGTGGTAAACTGTAAAGACGGAAAATGTTGGTGGTTTTACACAAATTGATTTATACAATCGATTATGCACAAACTGCTGTCATTTTTTAGCTCCGCAAAAAGTGTATGTCTCAAAAAAAAGGCGACATGCTTTAGTTTTCAGAGTATCAGACATTTTTCGGTATTTACACACCTGACCTGACTTGCAAAAAATTTTGGCCAAATAACATGACCTTAATTTTGGCGGTTCACAGTTCTTTTACTCCTAAATTTAACCTACATAGGATTCTCGTTAAATCCCGCTCTACTGGCTTGAATAAACTACCTAAACAAAATGGATTAATATGAACAACAACACAACAATAAAAAAACAGCAGCGATCAGAAAATCAAGTTAAGTTAATACTCAATTATCGATACATCGAAATAACAAAATCACCCCATACAGCTTGTCAAAAAGTTCTACCCATCGTACATAACTGTCGACAAATTGAAAAAAATAATTCTAAAATAATTTCCAAATGGCAGCAGTTGCTCCAAAACCTGACGCCGGCAACAAAAATGACTCCAAGAGTGGCGACACTATTAGTCGCGACAGTGACGAAGAAGCAGCTCTATATCAGCGTCAGATCGAGAAACTTTTCGACCCCGATACTTCAACGGGAGATGCTGTCAAAGTTCGATTTAAAATGTTCGCCGTTCATCCGCGAAATTGGCTTCGACTGGTTTTGGTGGTAGCAAATATGTCGGCTCTATTTTTCCTGACGGCAGGTCATAGGTCAATTACTGGACACACGTATTTTGTGTTCGCCTCTGGAGCGGGTTTAGTTTACAGCGGGCTTCTAGTGGCCACAGTGGTGTACCACGTTCCCGTGCTGTATCCCAAGAAAAAAAGCCTGTTTCAAATTAAGCCAACATTTTTACCGTTCAGTTTTTTGATTCTGGTGAACAGCGCTATGTGGATTGTCATCGATTTTGTGGCCATTATTCTGAGCGCAATTTTGGTCGCGCAAATGTATACAAATCCGCATTTGAGAGCACTATCTCAAGGTGGAGCCATGGCTCTTCAAGATTACAATTATCAGGTTAGGTTTAACTACATAGCAATTTGAGTTTGTAGTTATCGATACATATACTTCAAGTTCAATGTCTGTTTCAGTGCTCTTTGTACGGGTTAAATGCAGTTGCGGGGAAAAATAGTGGATTTATTTTTTTGAGCAGAGCACCTTGGGTGAAGCTTTTTTGCTTCAAGAACCCTTATTTCATTTTTTGGATTTTCTGAGATATGACCCCCCTAAATCTGAACCCTCAGTGACAGACGTTTTCTCAATTTTTTTCCAAAGTCCTTGTTTTTTCCGTTCTAATTGTGTCTAAATGGTGTCAGATTATTGTTTACAATTTTTTAGAGCAAAACAAAGGCTCTTTGAACGGGTTCCAGCCGAAAAATTGGCCGAATTCGCCAGAAACGTCCAATTTTTGACCAAATTCAAACTTGGCCTTAATTTAGGCTTGGGCTTAGGCTTAGGCTTAGGGCTTAGGCTTAGTATGGGGCTTAGGCTTAGTATCAGGCTTAGGCTTAGGCTTAGGTTCAGGCTTAGGCTTAGGCTCAGGCTTAGGCAATAAAAAATTGAAATTTTCAGAAAAAATCCTGCCAGCTTAGCCTAGAGAATCCTGCCAACTAAGCCTAGACGATGCCTTAAAACATCATAACGCACTCAAAACTATCCAAAACGAAAGATTATAGCCATTTTTGGCTTCGAACTTTTGCCTACGTTCACTTCCAAAAACACTGAAAATGCAATTTTCAAGGGGTCATAGCTCAGAAAATCTAAATTTGTGGATAAGGGTTCTATCACAAAAAATGCTTCCCTCAAGGTGCTCTACTATAAAAAATAGGTCTACTATTCCCCCCCCCAACTGCACTTGATCCATTTGTACTAATGTCTGCCGAGAATTTGCTTGAACCTGAGACGAAACAGGTGCGTGTTTTTGTGACTACTCCCTGTAAGGGTGCGGCTCATAGAGTCATAGGTAGCCTACTTTGGATCCGCATGACCGTTTGCCCTAAAAAGTATGAACCGACGAAACGGACAACACGCTTTGTGCCTTGTTTGTAGGGGTGGGCGCGGTAACGATTTTTCATAACCGCAAACCGCAAAAATTACCGCGGTTTTTGCGGGAATTACCGCGGTAATTACCGCAAAATTTTGCGGTAACCGCGGTAACAAAACATCTGCGGTTACCGCAACCAAAAATTTAATGCATTCGCTAACTGTACATTTTGGTCTCAAATTGAACTTTTTGGGTCTCTAAAGGCTATTTGTATGCCGATAAAGTTGTCACCTAGTCAGTCGTCACCTTAAATGGACAAAAACTAGCCTTAATTTTTTAGCTGGAGCAGTTACCGCGGTATTACCGCAAATTGCGGTAACCGCGGTAATGAAACCTTTCCTGTTACCGTAACGTAGTTTTATATATTCATTAACGCAATTTTGTTTCAAATTTAACATTTTGGGCCTCTAAAGGCTAACTATGCTAACTATACTTGTATACTATACTGTACTATTGTAACTATACTTATGCGGCATACTGTAGCCTCGTAGGTCATTTCATTGAACAGAAAGGACGAATTTTTATCTTTATACAATTTGTTGTGAGTCTGAAGAAACAGAGTCGTATCCTAACCAGACATATACAACATCAAAATGACCTAGCGGGTTTTTAACCCAAAAGTACATATGTAAAGAGTCCCGGGTCTATGAGAAAGCAAACAAGCCAATGTAACACTGAAAAGAAAAAAGTTCGTACCCCAGCGGGCCAGCGGCCAGAATGGCCAGTAGACCACCGCTTACGGTGGGGTTGGTTCTGGTGATGATTGATTTTGGTCTGTGTTGATTGTGCAATTTTAGCATGTATGCGCTTTTTATCAAATTTGTACAAAGTATAAACAACATAACATCCAGATAACCCACAGTATTGTATTGCCCTTAGTATTAAAACTGGTGACAAAATTCAATTTCAACTTTAAGACAAATTTTTGGCAATTTCAACAATATTTATAGACAAGTATAAAACAGAAGTCGCACGGCACTGTTTAAAAAAACGAGAAACAAACATAAATATTTAAAATAATAGTCTTTTGTTTGCTAAAACGGTGATTAAGCACTGTTTTCAACTAAAAATCACACTCAGGTCCCGTATTATTGCTTCAAATTTTTGCGGTAACCGCGGTAACAGGTAAGTTGCGGTAACCGCACTTACCGCGCGGTAACAAGCCCATTACCGCATACCGCAAATTTGCGGTTACCGCAGCGGTAACCGCGGTAACCGCAGTACCGCGCCCACCCCTACTTGTTTGTCCTTTGAAATATGTTTGTCTGTTTGTCGGCTTGAATATGGTTACCAAGAGTACATAACAGCAACAAGCCACCACCCCCCTCAGTTCGAGACACTCTTCCTATTATGTACTCTTGATGGTCCCTACTGTTTGCAGTCAGGCTACAATCGGTTCCAAGGGCGACCTTATGGAATGGTGAACCCTAATGCTGGTCTCCTCTCCAGCGGGGGCATGACGGTGGGCTATTTGTCGCAACACCACGCGGCGTACGGGGGGTTCCTATTTTTCATCTCCGTGGCAACCCTCCTATTTATTCTCGATGCCGTCATGGAGATACGACGTTACAAAGCTAGCAACAATGCATTCAAGCAGGAACTTCTAACCAGTTCAGTTGGCTAAACTGATATAAATGTGTCTAGAAATCTGACTGAACAGTTGCGCCACTTGAGAAAACGAAACATGTGATTTCGTTACGAAAAGAATAGATTTTGACTATCAAGAGTACAGCAAGTAGTCGCAAAAGCCATACTACAAAAAAGTGGTGCAACTATATTTTTATCAGACTTTAGTTCAAGACGGCTGTTTTGTTTCACTGTTCTGCCGTGGTGTAAAAGCAAAAGGAAATAGTTTTTCTGCTGATTCTTGCTTGACAAAACTATACCAGGTAGTATGTATGTTGTAGGTACAATCTAGGTATCCAAGGGGCCGTTACTTCACCAGAGGGTTAATTTTAATCGGATTAAATTGTTTAATAATTAGGTATGCTTACAGGAAGTCATAATAACTTTCTGATTAAACGGAGTTAATTTTCCGCGCGCTGATTTTCAGTCAGACTAAACTAAATGGACTTCCTGTCCACTTAAATGGACTATTATATTCGGGCAGAAGTTAAGTGTGGAAGTTAAATCTGTTTAGCTCAGTGTTTAGCAAGCAGTTCGGACTAAAATTAAGCAGCTAACTTGTTAACTGCTTTAGTCCGTTTAGGCGGATAATTCATTCTAAAATCTACGGCTACATTTCGACCAGTCCGTTTAATCCGGTAAAGAAATTGGCCCCAAGACATTTAGGTATGTAGTTGCTCACATATACCAAGAGTACATACATGATTAGGGAAGAGTATGACACTCTGTGTGGGTACCAGGGCATCAAGACGTTAAAGGGCTATTTCGGCAGAAGCATCGTTCCGGCCTATTAGCTAGAATCGGTAGGGAAGGGTGTCATACCCGTTCCTATTAACACATGTGTATGTATTTTACTCTTCATATTATGTGTTTTACTAAAACCCGGCCCGGGCCGGAAAATGACCAAAAGCCGGCCCGGGTCATAGTTTGACTAAAACCCGGCCCAAGCTTTCTCCTGTGTTTGCCCTGAACGGAAAATATAGGCAATACTTTACTCAAATTCAACTACATATCAGTGCCAAAATTTAACCAATTATTTCACAGTGCCACTAATTTGTAATTGTTTCCAGAAGACCCCGCGTCACCCTCAAATGCCCACAGCCCAGGGATAGAAGCAGGAAAGGGGGCCACGCCAGCCGCCACCCCCGAAGTCCAGACTCCGGACAAACGGCCAAGTCAGGAGGATGTCAGTCTGGCCACTGAGGAACCCAAAACATTGGAACGAAAACTATATATTAAAGCCGAACGGTACCAGACTTATACAACGTAATATATACTAAGAGTACATAATAGGAAGAGTAGGTATGACACTCTTTCGTGAAAAGTGACCAAGGTTGGTTGGAAAGTGACGAACAAGAAAATTTTCAATTTTCCATTTTATTATGTTAAATACCTAAATACCTGTGGGTTCTGGAGGACTTTTAAAACTGATTTTGTTCGTCATTTTACGGCTAACCTTTATCACTTATCGCGAAGAATGAAGCTCGTCGTACGCCGCGAACTTTTCTTGCACAGTAGGTACTTTATGCGAGGAAGCATGCTTAACTCAATATTCAGTTAGTTAATACGTATAGCTAATCATTGTCTGTTTCAGTGTGAACAAACGCGGGGAACATCGGAATCTGGGAGAGTTTGAAGCACGCGAGGGAGGAGCCTCTGGGTATCCTGGATCCGCCGATAATCGTACGGGGTTGGGTGGAAGTTTTTGGCTAAATAAAACAGCGTCATTTGAAAAGCTGAAAAACCTAAATAAAATGTAGAGCAGGTTTCTACTTTGTTTAGGGACACAAGGACAGTGCTAAATTAGTAAATTAGCATAAGAGACTGCTGACTTGCTGAGCAGCTTTTACGTAAGTAGCGTCGATCTAGGTATATTACTTAGAGTCGTCTGTTTATTCAGCCGGCAAAAATATGTACGAAATAATCACTATCACCAAGAGTACATAATAGGGAAGAGTATGACACTCTTCCCTATCCTAGCTAACCGGCCCGGACGATGCTCCGGCCGAAATAGCGCTTTTACGCCTTGATTTCAGGGGGGGTACCCCCCTCGAATCATGACATGTCTTGCTTTCAGGGGGGGACCCCCCCTCAAAACCGGGAAGTGTCTTGATTTCAGGGGGGGGTACCCCCCCCCCCCTCGTTTCTGCAGACTGTCAGCTCGAAATCGGTAGTGTCTTGATTTCAGGGGGGGTACCCCCCCCCCTGGTTTCAGCACGTTGTCAGCATGGTGAGCTGGTGGTGTGCTGAAACGAGGGGAGGGGTACCCCCCCCCCCTGAAATCAAGACACCACCAGCTCACCATGCTGACAACGTGCTGAAACCAGGGGGGGTACCCCCCCCCCCCCCCTGAAATCAAGACACCACCGATTTCGAGCTGACAGTCTGCTGAAACGAGGGGGGGTACCCCCGCCCTGAAATCAATTCACTTCCCGGTTTTGAGGGGGGGGGTCCCCTCCCTGAAATCAAGACATGTCATGATTCGAGGGGGGGTACCCCCCCCCCCTGAAATCAAGGCGTAAAAGCGCTATTTCGGCCGGAGCATCGTCCGGGCCGGTTACCTAGGACATACTCTTCCCTCTTATGTACTCTTGCTATCACTAAATAATCAATATTCAAAATTTTATTATTTTGTTCTGGCAAGCATGATACAGCTGTAGGCTTATTAATGCCTTAAAGCAAGAGTACATAATGGGAAGAGTATGACACTCTTCCCATTGGCCAGCTTGGCAGCGCGGTAGATGCGTTGCACAATAACGGCCAAATAAGGACCCAAACGGGACCCGGTCCCAAATGGGTACCTGGTACCCAAACGGGCCCTGCAGGTACCCAAACGGGACCCAGGTACCCAAACGGGACCCAGGTACCCAAACGGGACCCAGGTACCCAAATGGACCTCTTTTCAAACTTAACAGCCAATCAGATTGCAGCAGCTTTTAGCTCCGCCTACAATCAAGCTACCGTAATCCCGCCTGCAGCAGCATATGCGACGTTGCTGATAATGCTCTTTCTAGAGTTTTTTTGTATTTTTCTGCCACCAAAGACTTATTATAAGACATAAACAAAGTCTTAGTAAACTGATGGAACTTGGTTAAAATTATTGTATATTTTTTAAAAATAACCGCTGTCAAAATGCTCACTCTTTCTTTGCCTTTTTTATGCCATTTTTCAGAAATATATCTCAAATCAGCTGCGTCTTTGTTATTTGGGTCCTATAATAAGTCTTTAAAGCAGCAAAATTCTAAAAATTAATAAAAACAGCATTATTGCCTTACATACATATCAATTACATATGCTGCTGCACGCGAGATTACGGTAGCTTGATTGTAGGCGGAGCTAAAAGCTGCTGCAATCTGATTGGCTGTTAGATTTGAAAAGAGCTGGGTCCCGTTTGGGTACCTGGGTCCCGTTTGGGTACCTGGGTCCCGTTTGGGTACCTGGAGGGCCCGTTTGGGTACCCCAATCATCCAATAAGATACGTTGGGGTCCCATTTGGGTACCTGGGTCCCGTTTGGATACCTGGGTCCCATTTGGGTACCTGGAGGGCCCGTTTGGGTACCAGGTACCCATTTGGGACCGGGTCCCGTTTGGGTCCTTTTTTGGCCGTTATTGTGCAACGCATCTACCGCGCTGCCAAGCTGGCCAATGGGAAGAGTGTCATACTCTTCCCATTATGTACTCTTGCTTAAAGTTAAAACATCTGTCAAAGATTGCGCATAATAGCTCTACAGTTACTGACCAAAATTAGCATATATACTCGCTACAGACTCCGGAGTGGCGGAGTTGGACACGGGGCTGGGCGGGGCAGAGGTCTTGCCCCGCGGGGATTTAGGATTTTGTACTGTAATTACTTACTTTTTGAATTTGTCGTGTTTTTTGTGCTACTCAAGCAGTAAAAAAATTATTTTAACCGATTTTCAAACCATATGGCATATATGTCCGTTTAGATGACAAAATTGCGAACACGGTTATGCTTGACATTCGTTAATCTACCCCTTTTATCATATCAGATCGATTGGAATGAGTAAAATATTGACTGAACGACTTAGCAAAAACAACTTTGCTGTAAAACTACTATTGTCTTAGTTGGCAACACAAATCTGCGGGGCTGGGCGGGGCGGGGCAGCGAAAATCCGCCCCGCGTCCAACTCTGCTTCGAGTCAAAGAGGAGTCGGAGTCATTTGATTCCATAGTCAAAGTACAACTAACTAATATGGTGACGCTGGAATCAAGTGACTTTTGACTCCGCTTTGATTCCGAATCCGGAGTCCGTCTGCAGCAAGTATATAATTTTAGTCGGCACTGTCTGTATACTGTATATATTTCAGTCAATGTCGCAAAACGTTCTCACGACCCCACAAAACCGCGTCCAAGACGACCCAAACGATACCAAGAACGAGAAGTCGAGATCGAGGTTGATGCTCGAGATGAGATGGGTCGAGAACTGACAAACTCGGAGGCAATCGAACGGGCGCTGCAGAAACTACAGAAGGAAGCGGACATCGACGTGACGAAGTACAAGTGGAAAAAGGACGCGCACCACCACCGACCGCGAAGACGCAGTTCGCAGAAGGAGACGCAGGACGACTCGCCACTCAGACGGAAGAAAGGACAGAGATGGGGAGAGAAGAAACGTCCGTCTACGGAATAATTTGAAGTCGACAATTACATATATACGTAGACGAGCATGGCTCTTTTACATAATGTGTGTCTTACCTAGGTATAACCAAGAGTACATAATGGGAAGAGTATGACACTCTTCCCATCGGCCAGCTTGGCAGCGCGGTAGATGCGTTGCACAATAACGGCCAAAAAGATACCCAAATGGGTACCCCAGCGTTCTGATTGGGCCCTGCAGGGTACCCAAATGAGTACCCCTACCCAACTCGGTACCTGAGGTACCTAAATGGGTACCAGGTACCCAACTTAGTACCTGAGGTACCTAAATGGGTACCAGGTACCCAAATGGGTACCCCCTCATCAGCCAATCAGATTGCAGCAGCCTTTAGCTCCGCCGACGGGCAAGCTACCGTCGCACGTGCAGCGGTAATGTGACGTTGTGAGTAATGCTGTCTTTACATTTTTTAGCATTTTTCTGCTTCAACGACTTTATAAGACATAAACAAAGTCTTAGTTAGCTGATGGAACTTAGTTAAAACTATTATATAATTTTTTTAAACAATCACTGTACAAAATGCTCATTTTTTGCCTTTTTTATGCCATTTTTTAAAAATATCTCATTTCAGCTGCGTCTTTGTTAATTAAATTCATTTTGTAAAGTTCCATCAGTAAACCAAGACTTTGTTTATGTCTTATAATAAGTCTTTGGGGCAGAAAAATGCTAAAAAATGGAAAGACAGCATTACTCGCAACGTCACACATACCGCTGCACGTGGGATTACGGTAGCTTGCTCGTAGGCGGAGCTAAAGGCTGCTGCAATCTGATTGGCTGATAAGGGGGTACCCATTTGGGTACCTGGTACCCATTTAGGTACCTCAGGTACCAAGTTGGGTACCTGGTACCCATTTAAGTACCTCAGGTACCGAGTTGGGTAGGTGTACTCATTTGGGTACCCAGCAGGGCCCAATCAGAACGCTGGGGTACCCATTTGGGTACCTGCAGGACCCGTTTGGGTACCAGGTAGGTACCCATTTGGGTAGGGGTTAGCGATCGACCGGAGGCTCCGGCTCCGGCCGGATTTGAGCCTCCGGCTCCGGCTCCGGCAAAAAAAGTGCCGGAGCCGGAGAATTTTTATTGTTCAAACTTTGGCAAAAAGTTCAAATTTTGAGAAAAAATCCAAAAGGATAACGAAGCGGTTAGTCGGTTACAGTACTTATATTACTGCCAGTTGCAATGGCGGTGACTACACCTTTTTAGCATTATGTAATTTTACGTCTCCAATTGATTAAACTCAGCCTAAAAATCAAAAGTTTCTCACACTTTTTTCCAGGGGCTGCCGCCCCCAGACCCCTATAGGCTTATAACTATGTGACTTAGTGATTTGAACTTGACTTTTAGCTCTGATGTTTTCGGCCAGTCAAATTTAGGACAATTTTTGCATGTGTTGTTATTTCGCAAATTTTTGTGCTGAAATAGCAAAAAAGATCATTTTTACCCATCACAAAAAATCGAAAAGTCTTTCCCCCCAAAGTTATTTTCGTGGCTACGCGACTGATATACATGCTTAAATTACTTGGGTCGGGGGGGGGGGGCGGTAATCCCCGGAAGCTAAAGACATTTACTACATCTCCTACAAAGTGCCATCTTTTCCAAATTTGTCGCTTTTTTGGGGGTATATACGCTTCTTGACAATTTTGCAAGGTTCGACTAAAAGAAGGAAGTTCAGACAAACACCCCGAACAACGCCCTCTCTCTGACTCCTGACTACGCCCTTGGCACCGCAGTCAAAATGCCATACTGATCAATTTGACCTACTTTTTGACTTTTAATCAATGTTGATGAAAATTTTTTGTGAGATCACCCAAAACCGTGACCAGTCAGGGGCAAACTACTGGTGGTATGAGTGTGTTAAGACATATGTATAGAAATGGGGCGTGACTGTTGAAAAATTAAAGAATGCTGTTTCGAAAAAATTTGAAAATTTTTTCACAATTGTCAACATTTTTTACTAATTCAATGTTTTTTGAAAAACACTGCCTCCGGCTCCGGCTCCGGCATTTTATATCCGGCTCCGGCTCCGGCTCCGGCAAAATTTTACCTCCGGTCGTTCGCTAGTAGGGGTACCCATTTGGGTACCTTTTTGGCCGTTATTGTGCAACGCATCTACCGCGCTGCCAAGCTGGCCGATGGGAAGAGTGTCATACTCTTCCCATTATGTACTCTTGCTATAACCTACCTACCTACTCGACTTAAATTGAATGTAAATAAATAATTCAGTTTAATTTATCAAAGAATAAGGGTAGATCCCTACAGCCGTATGCCCGTTAATCCGGTAGGAGTACGACAAAATCACGTACAAACACAAAATCACGTACAGTGTACACTATTGGTGGCCTGATTAATTCGTAATTTTGTCGGCTGAGCGGAGATACGGCTGTAAGTATGAATCGATCCTAATACGGCTGTTGGCTGTAAGTATAAACCCTACGCATACAGTTGCTGAGCACGGTTACAAAATCACTATCTATGTAGACAGTCAATTTGAAGGGCTACTAACCGCGTGTACACGTTAATTGACTATAACTGCTATTATCAGCTTTGTCAGTGTAACCGTTTATGTATCCTTGTAAGGGAGGTACACGGATAGTTACCGAGTAAGATCTTCTTATGTGTGTGTGTATCTGATATGTTCGATCTTGTTATAATTAATAAAAAGGTACTTTACTACTATTCCATACAGTGAAAACTAAATGCAGATTAGTTTTATTCTCTGCAATGATAAAATCACCACAATTTCGAAACAAACCATTACAAAGAAGCAAAAACTACTAAATTCACTGAAATTTACCAATACTGTGATAACAAAAATTTTCTCACTTAAGTCAACAACTTGGAATCTTGGATGCTCTTGGAATATGGAGGATTAAGTTCAGTTTTCATGCTTAAAATAACGCATCAAACATTATTAAGTTATTTAAAAGTCCTCAATTTTGGGCCTACTTTAACTGTGACTAAAACTGAAAGTGTAGCAAAAGCTTTTAACTTTAACGTCAACTTGAATTAAAAAAGGGTCTAACTTTTTGCCCCAATCAAATACTCGAATTTGCTAGTCCACTGAAGGGTGAAATCCAAGAGCATTAACTACATTATGCATTCAATTCATTCATACATTTACATTACATAAAAAAACATAAAATGTTTATAAATAGGCTCCGCATATTTAGAGCTATATTTCTGTGAAATTAGCCATATAAATTCAACTTTGATCCGCTAAACTTACTAAAGTCTGACCAAAAGTTGAACCCTGACATAAATCAGAATTCATGCTTTTCGCAATTAAACCACATTATTTCTTAAAGATCTGCATCTTTTGGTAGACTTTAGTCTATAAGGATCGTTAAAGCAAAACAAGCTACGTTTTCGGCAAAAGTATTCAGTAAGCACCAAGCATTTATTTTTCAAGTACATTGGCCTGAGGCCATCGTAAACCTGTTGGGCCATGTAGTTTACATAGTACCCAAAATAAGCGTCTTTTTGCAGCCAAATAAACTGCAAGTTCTCAGTCAAAGAAGCTTTTGACAATTGGAACTTGGAAGGTTATGATGTTATTATTAAGTGAAGAATAGTCATCTTGAACTTCCATGTTTAGTGATGAAATTACATTCGTAAATTTAACTTTCTCTGTAATCTGTAGCTGCTGCTTTACGTTGGAAGCAGGATATAGTACTGTACTGTCGATTTCAAATTTAATTACCTATGATTATTTCTGTGAAGCTTCAGGTATTCACAGTTCTCTGTAGCCTAGTGGTGAGTATGGTTTATTCGTAACCGTGAGGTGAGATCGTCGATTCCTAGTGGATTTTTTTGTCAGATTTTTCCTGCTGCGCCACAGCGCAGCAGGCTTCTTTAGAATGAGCTGTCGGGAAAATAACGTGGAAGTAAATGAGAGTTGTGTGCGCGTCTCTGTCTGTTTTTATCAGTGTAATTGTGCGGATGTAGGTAAACGTGAGTGTGTGTTTGAAATGTGTCTGTTCTGTGGCTCTGTTTATTGTAATCTATGTGTCATTGTAATCAACTACGTACGTACGTAAACATGTGATTAAACCGGCTCAAGTACACACTAACAAAACATGAAGCTCATTTACATATTTCACAAATGCATTGTTTACGACCACAACATTCACAACGTCCAATATTCAGGCTCTGTATGCTTGCACAGTATAACTTACATATACATTAATACATAGTTTTTATAGTAAAGTCTTGAATCGCAGAGGCCTCGATTTCACTTTGATAATATAATAACTGACACACAGTTTCAAGTTGTACATTGTTTTGCACAATTTAACAAACACCGTAATTTGGAATACAAGTAAAATGGAATTGATCATAGCCACAATGGCGTAAACTAGCAAACTACTTAACGGAAAATACGCAGGCTCACAATGCACTGTTACAGCAAGCACGGCATTTGCAGTTCTGTAAATGGCAATATACCTAAAGTCCTAAATAGACCCTATAAAACTGACTCATTTTCTTCGGTCATAAAGCCGATGAGAAGCTACTACTTATGTAGTCGAAACGAAGAACCGATATCATGAGGCGTATTATGAGCTTCCAAAAGTGGCAAAAATGAGTCACCAGCTTATGCAGATTTTCATGATAATGCTAGAAACTGTTTACTAAAGTCTGACCATAAAATGCTGGACCTTGAGACGAAATCGGTGGCGTGATTTTTGTGACTACTCGCTGTACTTTGATGCCCACCATTCGTTCTTTTTGTAATGAAATCGCGTGTTTCTTTTTGTCTCAAACTGAGGGCCAGCGTTTTTTGGTCAGACATCAGATAATTACATCGTGCACATACGTATGTACTTATGTGCTGCGCAGCAGGTTTTGGTTCACTTCGTGAAAATATAGGTTGGATATTTCCAGGCCATTTTGCATTGGGCTTTGCTTGTTGCATTTTCGCTTTACTTTATGAACAACCCCGAATGCAGCAATTCATTCAATTAACAAGGCATTAACGTTGTGGCAGAGGCAAAGGTGAAATAAAAGACGTGTAAAACACACTCCGCACATCGACACCTTAACACTAGCACTGTGTTAACATACCAGAATCAAAATTAAAGACCTGTTGGGCTGTGGCCCAACAGGAAAAACATACGTGACTGAATCCAAATTTTAGCTTTTTTCAAAAAAAAGATGGGTAAAAAAAATATGAGTATACCATGGCATCAAAAACAAGCAACATATTTTTTACGTTTAATTCATTACAAACGTGACAAAATCATCAATACAAATAAGTTTTTTTGGTCTCCAACATCGAATCGAATCACATTAAAATAATTTTAATTTAAATAATTCAATTTAATTTTTTAAAATTTTAAATTTAAATAATTTAATAAACAGTTAAGGCGCCAGAAGATAGCTGTAAGCTACAAATTTTTTAATAAGAGTCATGGTATAATTGTAAGAATTATTGGAACATTTTAACAATAATATTGTAACGAGTCATTCGTGCCAAATTTCTAAGCAGAATTTATTACGAATCATCTAAATTTCTAATTTATGTTATACCGAGCCCGAAGGTAAATAATCACGCCACCAATAAAGCAAACAGTGCTGTAATTAAGAGTCTGACCAAAAAAAGTTAAACACTGAGACAAAACATGTGATTTTATTACAAGAGGAACATATTTCAGCCGTCAAGAATATATACAGCGAGTAGCTGCTAAAATCACGCCACCTAAAGTGTCACATGATGCGCCACTTGAGCAAATGAAACATGTGATTTTGTTACAAAAAGAACAGATTTTGACTATCAAAAGTACTGTAACGGAGTTACCAACTTTAAGTTCAAACTCCCTTTAATTCCTCTTACGTAGCCTGCCTGAATAGAAAGTTACAAGCTGACGCAAGATGTATCAGATTGCTCAACAAGGCCCGCCTGTAACTCACACGTGACTTTAGCTGACTATAAAAGCAGCTGCCAGGCTGCAAAGCTGGCAGTTCTCTGTCCGGCTCAGCTGTTAGCGGTTGCCTAGAAAAGGTTCTCGGATAGGTTCAACAGTAAAAGAGTGGACCAGTAGAACAGAACGGTTTACCGTCGAGCAGGCAAACAACCAACAGTAGTCCTTGGACTAGCAGTGACAGGAGGGCTTTCAGTGACAGGAGGGCTTTGTCAAGCGGCATTGACTGTCGGTGACCCAGCAAGGTATGGTCGAGACAAGGTCGCATACGCCTTGTGTGTGCGTACAATAAAGTGTATCCTGTACTGGGGTCGTGGCGTCCTGTTGTGTAGCTAGGACGGTAGTAGCTAAGGGCTCAGACATACCCCCCCCCCTGTTACAGTACAGCAAGTAGTCGCAGAAGTCCATGCCACTATTAGAGAAGTAGGTAAGTGGCGCATCTATTTCCGTGCTCAACATTTTTTAGTCAGACTTTAATGCGCCATAATTAAGCACTACTTGCAATGAATTGCTCGTGCAACTGGGCAACTCTGGCAATAATGGTCTGTTCAATTTCCACTCCACTTTCAAGTTGACTGGGCTGCAGTTGAATCAGCTCTGTATTGCCTTCGGGGAACACAAAGACCACTTCGTATTTTCTGCGATCTAACACGTTTCCAATCACAAGCTGAAATAAATATACAAATTACATAGATAAAAAATAAATTAGTTTAATCGCATATCTAATCGCATGCTTAACTTAATCCAGGAGTTAAACAGCTCTACCCGTAATCCTCTAATAAATTACCAATCTCCTTAATCCTGTATATAAATTAAAGAAATAAATAAATATAACAATATATTAGCTTAATCGCATATTTAATGCTCAACTTGTTTAGACATGCGAGAACGAGTATATTGCCCTCCCCCGTTCATTTTTGGTCTTTCTCATTTACCTGATGTTTGTACTTTTCCAATGCTTTTTCTGCTTTCTGGATCAAAATATCAGGATTTGTTTCAAGCTAAAGTATTTATATGAGACCAATATGAGCATATTATATAAAAGCATATTATGTGTTTATATGTTTATTATTTTTAGTACGTTGATTTCAAATCAATAATAATAATGAATAATTGACATATTCATGTCAATAAATAGCTATCAATCTTAATACATTTTAAAATAAATTTGATTTATTAAAGTTAAAAATAATTTAGTTATTTAAGTGCAGTATGAATGTGTACATATTTGCTATTAAAACTAAATAGCTAACAAATGAAATTACAGTGCTAATGAGCAATATTTCTGGGTTTGTTGAGAAACTTATTTTCAGATTTTTGAGAAATTATGTCGTATCGTGTCACGGAGGCATTATCACGAAGAAATTACAAAAAATAAATTCAAAAGCCAGCGAACACAAACCCACCTTGAAGGAAATAACAAAAGCTTTTGGCACCACATTTTTGATGAGGGGGGCGAGCACTTTTGGCACCATCTCCATCGAAAGCTGCAGGGGGCCGCTGCTGGAGTCAACTTTATGGCGAGGCTGAAACATGCATTGGCTAGGTTTCGTGATAGCAAGAATTGAAAACAATAAAGTATATTATGTTTAGGTTAGATTACCTCAGGCTTACAGACCAGTTCCATAAAACTCGTTACAGGATGATTATTGTAATTTATCAGTATTCAAGGAAAAACCGCGTTCAGTCCAATAAAATGATTGAAGTATTACAAATTTACAACCATAGATGCACATAGGGGGGGGGGTAGGGGGGTAAAAATTCTGAAAAATGTTCGGCTGTCGCCGAAAAATGGCCAAAACTAGGGACCACACCCCTTCCGCCAGGGGTCGGGCACCCCCCCTAGCCGATTCCCCCCGTGCATCTCTGTTTACACCAAGACTGGCAAAGCCAAAAGTATAACTAAAACTTTAGGCAATGTTACTACTACAACCAAACTACAGGTATATACTAAAGAGAGAAAAAATGATGTGCACCCGGCACCCCAAAACCGATGAGATAGTTATAATTATATTAAATTACTAATTAAATAACAGCTCTTTTCTAAAAGAAATCCCAAATCCTAAAAAGCTCACCATTTTATCAAAAGGAATATAAAAATCAGCCACCGCTGCGGCAAGATACAGCAGGGCTTTTGATTGAAACTGAGTGAGGGTTTCGGCACAGGCGGTCAAAAGGTGCAGGTACTCAGCCAGGGTTAAGTAAGGCACGCTTAGCAGTTGACGTGCCGCAGTCACTTCCCCATACTCCCGTAACAGCGCAGCTGCATTGGGCATGGCCGACTTGGAGACTGAAATATAAATAGAGTCATACAAGTAGTTGGGGGGGATGGGGGGGGGAAGACCCCCCCCCCCAAAATTCTGTCCCGGGGGAGGGAGGGGGGGTCCCACCAGGGGGAAAAGAGGGGGGAGGGTGCCGGCGGGAGTAAAATTTTGGCCAAAATTTAAAAAAATCGGCATTTTTTCGTGAAATTTAAGCGATTTTTACCAAAATTTTCGCCAAAATTTGTCAAAATCGGTGTTTTTTGGTCAAAAAATGTAAAAAACGCGTCATTTTTTGGAGGGAAGGGGGGTCAAAAATGAGTTGACGCAGGGGAGGGGGGGTCCCACCAGAGGGGGGAGGGGTACCCAAAATTTTGGTGCTGTTACATGTATGAATAGAGTCCATTCATACTTACAGCCGTATGTCCATTTACCCGGCAAATTTATGCAAATAAATCACGTTATTCGATTGCAAAGAAAAGATTGTGATTCATCAAACTGTAGATTGAGTGTTTTGCACTTTTGCCAGCTTAACAGCCAAACGGCTGTAAGTATGATTCGATTCTAATCGGGTTTTTAGAAACCAGGTACAAATCTTGGATATTTTAAAGTGAAGAATCACAGAAGAAAAATCAGACGCTTATATCCTAAGCTACGCCTGAAGCCTAATCTAAGGGTAAATAACTAAATAAGGCAAACCGAAAAATGTGCAATCGTCACAACAGGCACAAAAGATCTTCCGATCACCCACTTTAAGAATTCCCAAAATCCTATCCGTTTAATCCATCCTAGGAAATAACCCTACGCTTCAAACGCAATCTAATCCAGTCACCAGAATTTAGCAGATACTGACCAAAGTTATTTACATAATTCCCCTCAAGTTCCTCCCCCTCCATACTTTCCACTTTTTCTGAGTCATCCTGTGAAAACTGGAAAAGTTGCAGGAAATTATCCTGGTTGAAGTGACGGGTGAAGGGCTGTAGGGATCCACGCCGAGTCAGGAAAATCACAGCATAGCCCTGGCGTAGTAGATATCTAAAAATATACAGTAGTAATAGACTATTAGCCAGCATAGTGGGCAGGTGGAGAATTCTGGGGGGGAGGGTGAAGTTGCCTTCTTGGGGGAGGGTGAAAACCCCACGCCCATGTATGTTTGCCAGTAGACGTTAGTCTAATGCCTGATTAAAAATCGCAAAACCCTGAAGAAGAGTTAATTAAGTTAATTCAGTTAATCTAATCTAGTTAATCCGCATTTGAGAACAGCCCCTGAATAAGTGCTTGGCACTAAGCCTGGTTCTGTGGTCAAACTCACTCGACGGAGGCAGACCCTCTGGTTCCGGCCGAAAAGTTGTCAATGAACCGAACAGTATTCTTTTCAATGGGGACGGTTGTACCACCGGACTAAAATCACAAAAACAGGTTTGTATTATATATATAATATATATATATATACACAATATATATAATATATATATATTATATATAATATATATATATATATATATATAAAATCACAATATCTACTAAAGTATATTATATATATATTTATATATATATATATATATATATATATATATATATATATATATATATATATATATATATATATATATATATATATATATATATATATACTTTAGTAGATATTGTGATTTTTTTCAACTATATAAGGAAGCGTATATACTTCAAGGATACCTGATCAAGTATTAGATTACGAGACTCATGCTAATCATTCTAATTAGGACTGAGTATAAATTGACAAAGTTTAATCTCCGTTTATCAGCTGCTGACCATTCTGTGATACCGTACTCAACTGGTAAAGAAACCGACAGAAGTTCTAAACAAAGAGTCTTTTCCAAAATTAGATTTTGTGGACTACAATTTATTAGATTAACTCAAGTTGGTACGATAAACCGCCGAATTTCAGCTTGATACTAACATCATGTGCTGTACTTTAATTTGAGATTCACAAAAGGGGTTTGTTTCACTTTAGACTCGGTCTAAAACGTTCTTTTCAAATGAAATAGAACGTCGTAAAGAAAACTTTCTATGTGTATTTTATACGATCACGTTTTCGACTTAGACATGGTTTAAGTTAAACACCTTCTCTGATCCCGACCTGGGTGTTTGAGTTTTTAGCAATATTGGTCGGGCGCGATTCACAGGTGGTCAACTTAAACCTAGTATAAGCCGAACACATGATCGTATGAAATACACATATTTCACTACAATATTCTATTTCATTGTAAAAGAACGTTTTAGACCGAGTCTAAAGTCAAACACCTTTTATGAATCCCAGCTACTACGTATATCCAGGCTAACCGTAACCAGGGCTATTCGCCGTCCCAGATTTAGCTGATACTGGGCAAAGTCTCGAATCTGTTGCTTGAGTTGTTCTAACTTTTCCTCAGCTGTGGAGGTCACACCGAAACTTTCCAGCATGCAAGTCAGGGAGACACTCTGTTTTCTGGTTCGGCCACTCATGTCTGAAACATAAACTGAGCAGGTTTTGGATTACAGAACTATGGCTAGAATTAACTAATGGTGGACTGCACTAATAAGTGCAGTTTGAGTCTGAGTTTGAGCTAAACTCCAGTTAAATCGATTTAATTAAATCGTAGCTAAATCTCGGTCTTTAATTAAATCGCAGCTAAACTTCAGCTAGACTAAGCTGCAAGTGCTAACTGCACGTAATAATCTGCATTCGTGCATATATATACCGATGCAAAAAAATTTAATCCTGAGGCGAAAATATACTCCAAAAGACAATATAACTCTTGGCTGCAAGGTTTACCCACGTAGGGAAAACCTCCTCCGAAGTTCTTGGGTAACCACTTATTTTGGGTTTTCAAAAGGCGGTATATGCACATCCCCCATCAGTATATTAACCAGGACCAAAACACCCGTACATGTTTATTTCAATTTATTTCAGTTGAAAATTCCGTATTTTAAATAACAGCCTATATATTTCTCTAATGTACGTACATATATAAAGCTTATTCGCTTACGTAGATACCAAAGTACTTACGTAAGCAGTCTGCAATTTCAAAATCCCGAGTGAATTATATATATATGCTGAAAACTCGAAAACGCCGACATAAACCTCAAAACCGGAAATATTTTGGTATTTTGACAAAAAAGCAAGACGGCATGTTCATAAAGTACAATTTGTGATTTTTGCTGGCGTGTTGTATGTTATATATAATAAAAACAAACAATCATACGTATGTGTAAACCTATGCAAGAATTCAGAAGTGTTTTGCAAATTTCAAAAACTTTGATTTGCATGCTTTAAAGTTATTAGTGAAGAAACAAAAACTAAAACAACTTAGGTTTGCCACACCTGTTTTAGGCTTGGAATGTGTATAAATTTATGCTTCCTTAAATACCATGTTTTTCCAAAAAAGGCACCACTTATATACTAACTTAACACTTAACAGTATGGAACCTTTTAATGCATTAGCCCAGTTTAAGGGAGATTGGCGTGAAATTAACAGCAAAAGATCCCAAATTCTTAGGGATTGTCCTCACTTTTTTAAAGCATGCTGCTGGTTAAAACGTTTTATACCAGTAATAAATTACGCATTTTTTTGGATTTACCAAAATTGTCACTTTTCCGGCCGACATAAGCGGAATTGGAAGCTCCAAATGGTTGAGATATATATTTTCAACTCGACTAACAGTAAAACCCAGTTCATACTCATTCTTACCTATCCCTTAAATATGTGTCTAATTCCAACGAAACTCTCCGTTTTTTGGCATTTTTTTCCACGGACAAATTTGGGTCAAGATTAGCAAAAAGAGCTAAATGGAATAATTCTGCCAATTATTTATAGTAGACGATATGAAGAATATATATATATATATATATATATATATATATATATATATATATATATATATATATATATATATATATATATATATATATATATATATATATATATATATATATATATATATATATATATATATATATATATATATATATATATATATATATATATATATATATATATATATAAATATGTTGAAATACGCTCTACTGCTCTTTTCTAAGGCAAAAAACGACACGTATTAGCATTTTTTGTCGAAAGACGAAAACACTGCTAATTTTTGACTACAGCAGCATCGAACATAAAATTGAATCTCGAAACAACGAAAATTATATATATATATATATATATATATATATATATATATATATATATATATATATAACGGGCTCAAAATTTTGGGGGGGCCACTCCGGCCAAATTTTAGGGACCCTACCCCCCTGATCGACCAAAAATACCCTAAATTTTGCGAAGTTTTGTAAAATTTTCTCAAAAAAGTGCCATTTTTACTAATTTTGCTCGAAGTTTGGGGACCCTCCCCCCGGCCCCTCGATTTGGGGGGTCCCCCTCATCCATCCCCCCCCCCCTCATACATAAAAAAGTTTTAAAAATCTTAATGAATTCCCTAACATCCGGTGCAGAAATGGTCCCTGTTATCTAATTTGTGAACCGTTGCTAATGGTTCCTGAATTGCAATTTTACATACCCATTACGTATGTAATCTACGTACATACTAGTGTAACATTAGGAACGGTACACAATAATTAAACTTTCCCATAAAAAGCCCGTCAGATTACCAAAGTCAAACAATGTGATAAGCTGCAAAAACATTTATCATTTTGTAAATTCAGAACCACCAAACAAGTTAGGAAAAGTCTACATTGTAAACTTTTAGCCATTAAAAAGTCCGGTGTAACCTGCTTTTGGCTAATTTTCCAGAAGATAATTAATTACCTTTCTAATTTTGTAATTTAAAAACCCTACTCCGCTGTGACAAAGCAGTACCGCATTTTAATAGACTGTTTTATATTGCATTATGGTGTAAAGTTTCTGATTCGGCTATATAAATCTGGGCCCGATTGTATAGACTCACAAGAGCCGTTGAAATTTCAACGTTCGTTCATTTCAACGGCCGTTTATCTAAACGGAGTTTTTTTATAAAATCACAGTTGAAATTCACAATTTTCTCGGCTAAAATCAAATCATTCACTATTTAGAAATTTTAAACAATTTCACCAGCCGTTGAAATCAATATACAATTGGGCCCAGAGCTATGTGAACCGCTCACTACCCAAATCAGTAGTCAATTGATCCAATCAGTTTTTTTTCTTGGAGCTTTGAAAACATCCAACCTAAACTAACTGACTACCCTTTGACCGCAGTGCCCAATTGCCATGAAAAATTTTCACTTCCGTAACTGCGCAAATATGTTGTGAACACAGATGTACATGGATGTATATGGGGGGTCTGGGGGGGCCCCCCAGATTTGAAATACTGGGACAAGCCCCCCCTCAGATTAGACCAGTCGGGACAAGCCCCCCTCTCTGAAACCCCAAAATTGCTTCAGATCGCCGTAAAATGCTTCAAAAATGACAAAAAAACGAAAAAATCACTAAAAATATCGGAATTTCGCAAACATTTCCCATTTTTAGGCAAAAAATGGAAATTTTCGCGTTTTTGGAACAAAGTATCGGGACAAGCCCCCCCTAAAATGTCGAAAATTTCGGGACAATCCCCCCCAAACCGAGACCCCGTGTACAAGTATAGTTGTGAATCTACTCTGCTGTGAGCAAAGACGTACATACATGGGGTCTATGGGGAAACCCCCCGCTCAAATTGGACCCATCAAAACAAACCCTCCTCCTTGGTGCTACCAAAAGGTGCCCAAAACTCAAACTTTGCCCCAGATCGCTGTAAAATGCTTCAAAAATGATCAAAAAGCTAAAGTTTGCAGAAAATATCCACATTTTTATGAAAGAATGAGAAATTGTTACGTTATTGGGAGTTCAAGTCCCTGAAACGTCGAGACAAGCCCCCCTAAAATTTTGAAAAACCCGGGACAAGTCCCCACCTAGACTGAGCCCCGTGTGGAATCATGACTGTGAGATAAGTCATCACGCATACAAACTTTTACCTGATCCGTTAATGGCATTCTAAGAGCCTGTTCACAAAAGCACCACAAGCATTCAGATTAACTGGATTAAATTAACTTGAATAACTCAAAACTAAACCCTGGTAACTTTTTCAAATCAGGCACAAAGCTTCCACTGTGGTAATTCCATAAACAGCATTCTATATAGTTTATAATAGCTAATTCAGTTAATCTAATGCCGTCAATCCGAATTTGTGAACAGTCCCTTTTTTATTTATCCAAAGTTACGCACTTACAGCTACCCCCTACCTACAGCACTCCCTTTAATTTGAAACTGAACCTTCTGCCATACATGTAGTTGGGGGGGGGGAAGACCCCCCCCAAAATTCGGTCTCGGGGGAGGGAGGGGGGGGGCCCGCCAGGGGGAAAAGAGGGGGAAGGGTCCCGGCGGGAGTAAAATTTTAGCCAAAATTCGAAAAAATCGACATTTTTTGGTGAATTTCAAGCAATTTTTACCGAAATTTTTGCCAAAAATTGTGAAAATCCGTGTTTTTTGGTCAAAAAGGTTAAAGATCGCGTCATTTTTGGGAGGGGGGGTCAAAAATGAGTTGACGCAGGGGAGGGGGGTGTCCCTCCAAGGGGGGGGAGGGGTACCCAAAATTTTAGTGCTGTTACATGTATGCCTTCTGCTGTTGTTCTTTATGGAAGACTCAGGACAAGTACCTACATTACTGTGCAAAAAAAGTTCCCTGTTCGTCGGCGTACTACGACCTGCATCCCTCGTTAAAAGTGACCAAAGTTTTTTCGTGACGAACAAACTTTTTTAAAAAGTGCTCCAAAACACATTTTCAATGTAAAAAAAGTGAAAAATCCAAAATTTTTTGTTCGTCACTTTCCGGCCACCATCCATCATTTTTCGCGAAGCTTCGTCACTTTTCGCGAAGCTTCGTCACTTTTCGCGAGGATGCTGCTCGTCGTACGCCGACAAACAGGAAGCTTTTCAACGCACAGTACTATACAAACCCAACTTTTGGGCAAAATAGTTCTATTAAAACTATCTATCAAACTAGAATAGAACCCTACCTTGACTTCATATAGTACAAAATCAACAGCTTTTCACACTACACACCTAACACCATTAAAAGTAAACAAACGAAGAAATTTAAGGACTAGAAATATTTTATTATGAAACAATGGCAACATATACTATACGTATAAGACATAAGTACAACAGAATAAAAAATACCACGTAACAGTGACTGAATATTAGTAAAAACGAAATCACAAAGTATTATATTATACAAAATATAAAATAAAATAAAGGAACTAGATGACATGAGCAAAAATTAACAAAACTTTTCTCCTGAATACATTAGGGAGTGGGTAAAACACAGCCACCCTGCCAGCCCCGGCCCCAGCCCCAGCCACCCTTGGGTAAAACCCAGCCACCCCAAATAATCCTGATTAAAAAGATATTATATAAATGTGCAATTTACTGGTGAATCACAGGAAAAACTATAATTAGATGATTTGTAGAAAATTCGTAGAATAGATGATAGAAAAAGTAGCAAATTGCATGAAAAAACGGACTAAATTCGAGTATGTATTTGAAATATATTTTCAAAGAGTCAAAAAAATATTAAATTATTATATCGAAAAGATGTCCATCAAATTTATGTAGTTTTGGAAGTGTCTGCTTTTGAAACCTTCAAACGGAAAGGCCTGAAAATATTTAATATATACTTTTTTAAAGAAGCATAAACGTTTGAAAAACACCAACAAAAGCAGGAAAAATAAACATTTAGAAAAATAAAAAGAGCAGGAAAAGCTAAAAGTCTGCAGTGGATTCTTCAATCTTCACTTTCTCGCTTCAAATTATTTGATTGTTTTTTTCAAGCTTAAAAGTCTTGTTGTTAGAAGACCCGTTTTGATTTATTTCTTTCAGCTGTACTATGTTTTATCTATTTTTTGTCTCGACTCGACTGTTTATTTCGACTTTCCCTCTCTGCTAATTTTCTGCTAATCTCCTTATTAATGGTTTTTCCTGTATTCACCAATACACGGCCAATTTATGTCTATTTTATTGTGGTATATTTGGGGGTGGCTGTGTTTTACCCAAGGGTGGCTGGGGCTGGGGCCGGGGCTGGCAGGGTGGCTGGGTTTTACCCACTCCCATATTTTACGAGTACTGTATTACACTTGGCTAACATTAATTAATATGGTACAAACTACAAACATAAATGATAACGTGGCATAGTCGACCTTTACACTCACAATTTAGTTTTAGTAAGTAACTTTACTACATCTATCGCCTATTGAACAAATTATTATCGACACACTCCGATTTTGGGGTCTCTAGTTATAGATCTCCAGTATATAAGTTTCTTCCGTAAAGCCTGTTTCACACGGGGTGAATTTTCAAGGGGATCCCCTTGCGTCCCCATGGGGATCCCCTTGGGGACGCACGAGAAAGCGTGAGAACGCAGGGGGATCCCCTTGGGGACCCCATGGGGAATTTTGCTTATCGCTCTCCGAGCGTTTTTTCAAGGGGATCCACATGCAGTGGCCAATCAAATAATATCACGTGAGTCACAAAATTCACACGATGCTTGAATTTTCAGTTATTAAAGATTTCCCGGGCCATTACTACTATTTTTATATATACACATTACTGTGCTTATACAACAAGTATACATATGAACTTTGTACCAATACTGTGTTAAAATAAAACAATGGAATATAAAAATTTAAAATATTAATTAAGATGTACAATATGTATATAGCTATAACATAATCTTATCACATATGTATAATTAATACTCTGCAACTTATGCGGTGATTAGAATAGTCAAAAAATTATTATGCATGCAACTACCATAACAATACTATATACCTACTGGGAAGGCATTTTTGAGTCCCCGCGCGAATCTGCCTCGTGTGAACGGCTTTCCCCAAGGGGATCCCCGAGGGGATCCACATGCGTCCCCACGCGTCCCCTAGAAAATCCCCTTCGTTCCCCTTGCGTCCCCTCGGGGATCCCCGTGGGGACGCGTGGAGACTCTCACGGGTATCCCCTTGGGGATCCCCGTGGGGAAAGTCCCCTTGAAAATCCACCTCGTGTGAAACAGGCTTTAAAGCTGCACTCAAATGACTTACAATTTAACTGAAGCTGTTCCTGTATATTTTCCTTGAGTTTCAGCTCGTTTATATGTGAATATAAATATACATAAAGTCCGACTAAAAAATATTGAACACTGGGGCCGATTCCTGAAATGGATTAAACGGATTAGATTAAAATTTGTTTCGCCAATAACTCATGACATCGTTTATTAATTCAAACGAATTTTGCTATAGAAATTATTTGTACCACCTTCTGCTTGTGCACAAAATTTTTTAAGTCTACCTCAACATAAAGATAACTTAATAGGCAAACAAGTTTTAAACTAATCCGTTTAATCCATTTCAGGAATTGGCCCTGAGACAAAACAGAAACGTTATTTCATTACGAAAAGAGCACATTTCAGCCATCAAGAATAGGTGCTAAAAGCACGCCACCTGTCTTTTCTCAGTATTTATTTTTAGGTCACACTTTGGTTAAACCTTGCTATACCAAACACATAATAAGGTGCAGATTGCATAATCTGTATGGTTTTCCAACCACCATATGTACACACTAAGCCAACGACTGAATTGCTTTATATGCCATCAAAAAACTTTTCGAAACAAAAAACGGACATGTCTTTCCCAAGTTATGCAGAATTCATGAAACTTAGTCAGCTTCTTTTAGTGTTGTTTCATATCTAGTTCAATTTTTGTTATAAAGTCATTCTTTGAATGCAAAATATACAGTTCTGCCTTCCGAACAATATATATATTTCACAAGGGGGTGTGCTTGTGGAACAAAAGTTAACCATATTTTAGTACAACTCAACAGTATTTCAGTAAGTTCTGTGACGCATTTCTGTTTCCCTACGACTTGGAATTATCAGTCTGCTCATTATATACATATATACGTATATTATATACTTGAAAGCTGAAACCTGCTTTTCTGCTTAGCTCTAATTATTAAATATCAAATTCAAATAAAAAAATCCGATTATAAATATAAAATAATGCACAATTTGTTCGCTCTAAAAGCTCCAAAATAAAAAACAACAGTATATAATATAAAACAATTTATTATCACACATTCGATATCACACCCGAAGTGTCGTATGACGTCAAGCAAGATAACCTAAAAGTTACTTCAAAAAATGCTTTCATAATTCCGCTTTTATGATAAATTTTGGCAGTTCTAGCAAAAAACTTTCTTGAACAAAAGGTTGATTGTTAAAACAACCATATACAGAATACAGTGTGACACCTATATATTTTCAAAATGAAAAATGTAAGCGAGGTTACAGTAGTCTTCCGTTACAGTTGTATATCGTTAAACGTTTATTATCTTTCTGTACTTGCAATACCATACAAGCAAGCAACCTTAATTCTATTCATATATATATACTGATTTAGCAAATATACATACGTACGCAAATAAAATTACAAACAATTTAGGCATAAAACTACTTCAATACTTTTATCCTGCGTATTTTTTCACAAACTGCCCCTGACTGTGATATCTTGTGCGAGTTTCGTTAAAAGTTGTCCAAAATATAGTTTACAGAACAAAAATTGTTTTTAAGCAGCAAAACATGTGTTGAAAGCGCCCCTCCATTCATATACAAAAATAGAAAAAAAAATATCTGAATAGTTCCGTGTTTATTTTAGTCAAAATATCTACCACGTGCCAGCCTTTTCGACACGTGAAAAATAATAAAGGACGATCAAAGATCACACAAATACAAAAATATATATTTTTTCATCACAAAACCAGTGTCATGTTACAGCTTTATATATAACATTCCAAAATTGTTTACCAACACGACTGTTTAACTTTCGGATGACGGCAACTAGTAAAATAGTATATATGCGCCAGCAGATTTTTGCAGAATCGAATAAAATTCAAAATAAGCCGGATTATATATATATATATATATATATATATATATATATATATATATATATATATATATATATATATATATATATACAACTTTTTACATAAAAATACAGTTTTTCACTGTATGTAATGTTTAATTGGATTTAAAAAAACCCTGGTGTGTTCCCCACAAAACTTTTGACTAAAACTGTGCAAGAACAGTATTATTGAGTTAAGTAAACATATACATCATCTCGACCTCGAACAAACAATATACAGTAAAAGAAAACCAAGTCCCGTTTCAACAAAATTGGTCAAACATTATGTACACAATATTATACGTACGTTATATAGATAAATCACTACATAATTGGCACTTACAAAAACACAAAAAAGCTCGGTTCATACTAATTGTCCTCAAAGGACACAGGCACAATTTTCGGTAAGCTGCCGGGAAAATTGACAAATGCGTTTGAGCCAATTATTTGTATACGGTCTAGAAGTGATGTCAACCATTGTACTGCAAAAAATTGTGCATAATTGGCTATGCAATTTTTTTGAAATAGCTTAGGGACAAAACGATAGGGACCAAGTATGAACCGGGCTTCAAAGGTTAAAATTTGTTTCACAATTTCACACAGATTGTATAACTTTGTGGATCCTTCAAAAAAAACATTGAAGACTTATAAAGACTTATAAAATATGAAAAACCACCCCGATACGGAGCATCACATTTTTAGTTTATTACAAAATTCATCTAATTCAATGTACAAGACTAATAAAATAAATATATACATAGAATGACAGAATGGAAAACCTGTGCAAACACAATTCAAAAAAGGGCGGAACCAAAACGAAAATTCGGTCGAGGAGAGGACGAAAAATTTTTGAACTTTGGTGAAATATCGTAACTACAGACAGAGACTACAGAGTCCAAAATCACACGGACTCAGGCTTGACTGACGATGACTTAAAAAAGCTTCAAAGAACGTTATATAATTTGTTGGGGAATTTGACAGGTCGGCTAAATCACGGACAAAATTATTATAGAAGTCCAGATTCTGTTACTGATTGCATTTATACTAAACAATAAAAAGTGCAAAAGCGGAGGAAAATCATTAGTATATATTCCTGACTCCTACAATCGATGGTCTATGCGACACACCGATGTGTGGTGGTTAAAAGGGTCGATTTATGTTTACACTTTAGAGTCGTAGTCTTTTCAGTTTCGCAAATAATTTTAACCGAATTGGCTGATCAGGGGGGAGCGTCCCCAAAATTTGGCCGGAGAGGCTCCCCAAAATTTTGACCCCGTTACGTTACATGTATGCATGTATACATGTGTGAGGAGGGGGATGGAGGGGCAACCTCTCTGCCCCAACCAATCCAGGTTCCGGAAAGGCGGATTTCCGAAAATCAAAGCAAGGGTGTGAAAAAGTCCCATTTTTTGAAAATTTCACGAAGTTTAGGGCAATTTCGGTTGATCAATGATCATGTTCGAACCGGTTCTGAAAAAATTGGCCGGAGAAGCCTCCACAAAATTTTAACCCCGTTACATGTATGATGCACTGACCATTATAACTGACGTCGCAAGAACGATGCGACTACTATATATATAAGCATAAACCGACCGCTAAACCACTTCTAAACCATATCCGCCAGGGAGCTTTTATCATCAAATCCCGCTCGCTGGCTTCTAGAATCCATGGATCGATCGTCATCATTATCATTGATGTCCACATAGGAGTTGGCATCATCAATATCATCATCACCGGTGATGCTACCGCCGCCATTTGTTTTGTTCGGCGGTTTAAGGCTAGCCCTAGAGCGGCGTTTGGCAATATGATTGACAATCCGACCCACTGCCCTGCGGCCCGGTGCCAGCAGGTTTGAGGGAGCCAAAAATGCTCCCGGACCCCCGGACGTATTTTCAAACATTTCCTCGGAGCGTGGAATTGGTTTTAGCGAAATGTCGCGCACAGCACGGAAATCACCGCAATTATTCAAATGTTCGTTTTCCAGCCGAATAAAATTCCATACAAATCGTCGAAAACACTCTAACATCACCGTCACACAGATCAGTATGTCGGCATACTGAATCCAAAGTTCACCCAGCGAAACGTTCAGGGTCCAAGCCAAACGTAGAATGAAATCAGCCCCGATGGCAAAGTAATAGTACCATTTCTGACCATAGACCAACTCTTCACGAAGACATTTATTTTCGCCCGCATTCTTGCAATCCAAAAGTCCCCAGTCCATTAACACATCCCAGAGATAAGTATAGCAAGAGCTGACAATGTAGGCCACGACCCAGGCATAGAAAAAACCTGTCGTATAATGCTCCGTACCTGTTAGTCCTAGACTTTTGACATACCACGATTTCAGCGTGCCAAATAGGACCACAAAAAAAGTGGTCGAATATTTGCCCGCATTGGTCAAGTGTGGATGTCGATGTCTAGAATCGGCATAACGTCGGATGCATTGGAAAAATCGGATGGCTGCAGGAATTATCGAGACCACGGGTCGAATACCAAAAATGCTACTGTTGCAAATGTCCTGTCCTGAGTAGGGATCGATCATGTTATATGTCGTATTGCCAAACTGTATTTCCACATCGGAAGCAATGCGCATCTGCAGACCGGCGGCCCAGTCTACCTCGATGGCATAGAAACAGATGAAATATTCGAAATCCAGAAAAACGGTCACCAAAGAGTTCATCTGATCAGCCAGCCAAAAGTCAGCAAACAGAACTCGATGACACAGCGGCGAGGCTAGAATGTACATTTTGCGCAGAAACCAATAGCGAGAGGATTTGTGCCAAAAGTTGAACGGATTTATGAGCCAGAGTAGACAAATCAGCACCAAACTCAGCGGAATGGCACATTTATTGATGTGCAGCACGTCGTGATAAAGATAGCCAAGTGCGCACACGGCCCACATAACCAGGAATCCGGCGGAAATCTCCATAATGGCCTGATAGGTCAAATGGTTGCGAGGATCGATTTCGAATATAAGCACATGATTAACCCCATTGGACTGCCAGCCATACATGTTGATGCCGACCAGAAGAAAATTGAGCAACAAGATTAGCAGACCACGAAACAACCGGACGCCCACCCAGGCTGGCTCATTGGGCATTGGCTTGAAGGCCAGAGAAAACCCAATCACGCAGCACAGCACCAGAAAACAGCCAAGGAACAAGCCAAGACGGAATGTGGTCCAGGGGGACTGAATTTCGCTGAGCGGGGGCACGCGGAGTCTTTTCATGGCTTTCGACCGGTTGCCCCCTTCGAGAGAATGAATGAAAATGGTTTCCGTTTTCTCAATCAACTCATCACAGTCTTTGTTTGTGTAGAAATTGGCCGGAAACACGTGGTCGTGACGCCACTCCATGCCCGAAGCCGTTTCCCAGAGTTTGTCATGCTTTTTCATGATCTTGCGGAATCCAGTGAAATTGAGCTCTTGGAAATTTTGCAACAGCACCAGGCTTAGATAGTATTCGGTGAAGGCAAACTTCAAATCGGTCACTAGTTTTTCATTTTTTCGCAGCTCTATATAGCTGGTACCTCGACGTAAAAAATGTCTCATGTGCGGTTCAGTGGGATCACCTTTTGAGGGCGTTCCAAAAACTTTATGCATCAACTGTTCCAATTCTCGCAATCGCATTTTGGCCTCGGCAAGTTTCTTGGAATAAAACAGGTCCACTTTTGTCAGCTCTGATTTGGCAATTTGGAAAAATTCCTCATCCTTCCGGGCAAAATATTCCTGACGCTTTGAGACGTCTGCGCCAAGTTCTGGTGGCGGAGGCGCCTTCTCCAACACTTCATACAGAAGCGCCTTCATGGCTTCATAGTCGATATATTGCTTACGCCATTCCGGCGTTAAATGAGCTTGCAAATGTTGAGCAAATTTCATAATTATCAAATATTCAGATAAGCAGTAAAATTAAACTAGATTGGAGGACTATTAGCAGTTTTGCATGGCACAAAATTGCGTAAAGTTGACTAGAATCCATTAATCAGTCAGGCTTTAGATATGGCACGGCTCGAAATATTATTTACAAATTCATTGCTAAAATGTTAAGCAACGATTTATATATGATAGGTTATGTTCATTTCAGCTCAAGCAGTTGATGGATATATAATTCTTCTAGATTCTCTACACGTCAACCTGAAAACAAAAAATATATATATATACATTGAAGTTCAGGTATATATGAAAGTAACCTTAGATCCTCGCCGAAATCGACAAATCTTATACAGTTACTCCCAGTGTACAACATATGCAAAGGGGGTATGAAACTATTTTTAAGTTTCTGTAGCTTTTTCGGACAATTTCTTGAATATTGTCTCAAACTTTTCAAAACCATTAACAAAAAAAATTGTTTAACGCTGCTATAATTCGGACAAAATTTAAATATGTTTTATATGTCAATGTTAGGTAAAACAAAATACACCAAAGTTGAGGTTAGTGCCTTCCTGCAAACCTTGAATGCTTATCTCATGTGAACGAGCACGTGTTTAAGAGATGCCAGGCTTTGAGGACTGCTTTGATTTTGGCTTAAGCAAGGCCGATTCACATGGTGCCTTTTTGCTGCAGCGATTTTGACGCAAAACGCAAGCCGCAGGGTGTCGCAAGTAAAACACATCGTCTGAACAAACTTTGCGGCCTCAGTGGGTTTCGCATGACTGTTTGCTGCGTCTTTACTGTTTCAAAAAATTACTTCGCGAAAATTATTAAACCAACACGTCCGCAGCATCAAAACGCAATGAAATCGCAGGTTGAATAGCAGTCTGGCGTTTAAAACGCTGCGGCAAAGTCAAGACGCATGCATTCCGCACTAAAAA
>JASANF010004857.1:0-2500 GCA_030248245.1 Trissonchulus sp. WLG1_4
TATTGCTGACACGTGAAGTTTTGAAAAATTTTGCAAAATCACGAAGATTTTTTAAAAAAATTTTAAGTTTCCAAAATAGAACGCAAAGCATGAAAAGGTCATTTTCTGCTGCAGAAAAGGGAATGTCAGCGCACCTGGCAAATTTTAGCTAACTTCAAGTTTAAACTTTGTATTAGCCACCGTCTATTTTTATCAAACTAGAGTTTTTAAAATGAAAGTTCAAGCTAAAGAACCGGTTGCTGGACTTATCTGGAACCTTTCAAGCATATTATAACGTATATAGTACCCCGGGGTGGAAGTGGGACAGTGTTTTGTGGGGTGAAAAAGGACACCCCCACCTAAAAAGTTTCAGAAACAATTCCGAAACATGAAACTTTGAGCGTAACAACTACACAATATATGCTATATAAACAATGTATTATCATGATATTACACAAATAAGGATTGTGCCACTATGTTGTCGAATATACCCCCTTCGTGTAATCAACTTTTTGCGTCTTGCAAACCTTTTTCTACATCTAGCAAACGTTTGATTTATTTTTCCTGCAAAATGTATCGAAGGATAAGTCTACTATAGAAACATGCACAGTAAGCACCGGTAAACAACTACTCAACTTTCAGTGACCTCTGACCTCACTTGGATCAGGTAGGGTCTGTCCTATTTCACCCCGGCTGTCCTAGGGTCTTGGGCTATTTTTGGGGTGAAGTAGGACAGCTTTTAAATTGCTTTTAAACTTGCAGAGTCCGTAAAAACCGCTTAAAAGAGAAGGCTAAAGGTGCGCTACGCCGCCGCACTGTACGGCGTGCCAGAATCTACAGTCTAGAGAGTAGAGACCAAAAAATTTAGCCGAGACATGGTGCTTTGGCCAACTTTAGTCCTTAATCACTGTTGAACTTGCGGTGTGTGGGTCAGAATCATGGCCCAGAATGAAATAGCATTGAGTAGAGAAGCGCTTACACAGCAAGTCTAGCAATTTGTCAATCGACCCTGCGGCGAAAACTCTGAACTTATATATATATATATATATATATATATATATATATATATATATATATATATATATATATATGTATATATATATACACAGTGTTTTTTTTTGCGTCAAAAAGTGCGAAACGCCGCACTTTTTTTCTGAAATTTCGCACTTTTTTTCGGCCATGTGCGTCCCGTGACGCACTTTTTTTCGGCTGAGGTTGAAAGCTGTCATAGCTGATTTGGCCAAAAATTGTCGAAAATAGCATTTTCGTCACGAAAAATTTGAAAAATTTTACAAAATTGCGTCAAAACCATTAAATTTGTACAATTTTCTGATGTGTCTAATGTTTCAAGCTTGATTCTGTATATATATATATATATATATATATATATATATATATATATATATATATATATATATATATATATATATATATATATATATATATATATATATACAGCTACAACTGGTTTCAACGACAGTTAACAATAACAACCAGTATGACTTATGATTAAGATTATATATGATTAGAAAAAATCGTGTCGAAGCATGACACACCCAGCAACAGCAAGTTTCTTAAAAGCATCAATAATTAATGCCAGAATAAGAGAATTCTATTACATATCTGCTGAAATTAGCTGCGTGTTTACAATGTTAATAATTAAGTTCCTGCCACCCTAATTTGGCGTAATGATGCCGTCTCCTGGGGAACTGAGTTAAGTCCCAAAACACCAGATACTTGGCTTCTGGGGGCTGCCGCCCCCAGACCCCTGCAACTACTGCAGCTCCCGTTTTGGACTTTTTCAAGCAAAATTGCATCCTTGTAGTCTTTTTCAGCCTGCTAAAATTCAAACCTCTGCTTAGCTTCTCAACAACATACCGACATTGACGTGATCAGCACCGACATTGACGTGATATTTAAGTCCAGATTGGATAACGCACTGGGCAGCGTATCGAATAAAACAAAAAATTCTAGATGCTGAGACGCCACGGCCAGGTCCATAGTTATTTAAAGTCCAAGTCCCCGACTCTCAGAAACCAGAAGTTATAGTTAAGCTCAGCTTTCGCACACTTTTAAATGGGCAAGGCAATGGCGTACCCAGGGAAGGTTGAATGGTCGGAATTGCCCCCCCTCCCGAAATTTTTTCTAATTGCACAAGGGTTCTCCCTTTTGCTTTTATTGCCTGGTAGAAAAAATTTTCCGATACGTTTCCAATTGATCAAATTTGGTCTAAAAATAAAAAAATTCCCATTTTTTTCCAAAAAATTCCCAATTTTTTTCCTGGGGGCTGCCGCCCCCAGATCCCTGCAGCTTCTGGCAACGTGGTCTTCCATTTTCGATACACGTTTTTATGTTAGTATTGAAAATAGTGAATTTTAACCCATTACAAAAAATCAAAAAGCCATTCCCCCCGAAATTTTTTTCGAGGTACGCCACTGCTTAAAAGTAGAAATGAAAATTTTTTCAGAAAAATTTTTTTAAACCCAAAAAGTGTAATTGAGGACGGCCAGTGCCATAACAA
>JASANF010004857.1:7500-57000 GCA_030248245.1 Trissonchulus sp. WLG1_4
AACTCAACATTGGCAAATGGCAAAAACGTTAGAGCGGGCACTCATAATAATTTTAGCTGAAATGTCGACTGTTGGCTGAACGGCTGAAACAAATCGGGGGTGTACAAACAATCGGTCAGGGATTGCTAAGGTTCGCAAACAAATGCTCGGCTGACAAGGACGCTGAAAACCCTATATACCTCGCACCAATGTATTTTGCACGCCATAAATGGGTCAATTTAGGCCGCAGTTTCTTGTACATAAGCTCTTGTTTTTAGGTTATGGACTCTCAGATTATGGATTTGTTCCTACTGTAGCTTACAAACATCTAACACAATATGCATAATTTAAATATGATCGAATGAAGTTAAGTCGAATGAAGTACGATGCTTACTAAGTACATATACATATATTTCGATCAAACGATCAGTTATCTCACAGAACCTTTTTATCAAGCATATATACTTTACAACAATAATAATAAGAAAATACCGTTGAAACAAACCCAGAACGGGCTGTAAGTTCGCGCGAATAGGGTGCGGAAAACAGTGTCTGCCCTACGAAGATCGTATTCCTATTCTCAACAGGTATACCTAGTCCACCTACTTTGACGAGCTCACACGAATTGCATATTCTCGTTAATAAAGTCTTGTACCAATGCTTTTACAAGCTCAGCATAAGAATTTTTCCGCTTTAGACAGACAGTAACCTATTCGTCCCAAGGAGCCGCCCGACAAGGGCATTTTTCCTTACTAGTCCACTCTCTTTTTCCGCTGTAGTGGTAACGAAGCACACAGCATAGCTATCACTACATATGGCTATGACGGCTTCACTGCCTGAAGTGGACCAATGTAGTATGTACGTAAGTGTACATGTGTACATGTACATATATACAATATACTTATATATAGTATATATACTTATAGTATATATACCTATGTAAAATTTGACCCCTTGGATTCCCGTTCGGGAGGTGTTGGAATCTAGGGATGTTCTAGACAAAAAAACCATGGATTCGTAATCAGGGACATCAAAATTCAAGTTTTGAAAGTTTTACCCCTTGGACACCTGTCGGGAGGGGGGGTACCCTGCGGGAGGTGGTGAGGTCGCAGGGGAGTCAACGAGCGTCATCGACAAAAATAGACCTCAGATTCGTGTTCAGGTAATCAAATTACACCTATGAACATCAAAATCCGAATTTTCAAAACTTGACCCCTTGGATCCGTCGTGGGGGGGGGTACCCTGGGAGGGGGTCGCAGGAGAGTTCACGAGAGTCACAGATAAAAATGAACCTCGGATTCGTGTTCAGGGGGTCAAATTAACTCAATAGACATCAAAATTTCAAATTCGAAAAAATTGACCCATTTTGACCCCCTGGGTGGCACCCTGGGGGCCATGGGTGTCCAGAGTGGGTATAGGCAAAAATAAATCCCAGATTCGTGTTCAGGACAGCAAACTACCCCTAGAGACAAATTTTTGAAAATAAACTCGAAAAAAAATTTTGACCCCAAAAGTGAAAAAGGGTCCCCAGTCCCCTTTGGGAACACCCTGGGGGGGGGGGAATCGGTGGGGCAATGGATATTAATATGATGTTCGCAAGTTCACAATCCACATTGCACGAAAAAGCTTGAACTATCATTAAAAACAAACAGCAAACCTAATTATTCTACTGTGAAGTTACGTACGCGCATACATGACATACAGCCAACAGGGGGGTACCGTGTAGGGGACTATTCAACATCTGAGCAAGAAAGTGATAATACCAATGAATGCACAGCATATGGGTTTATATTCGTATACAAAACGATAGACCTCAAGCTATAACCATGATAGCTCCACTGCCCGTAGCGAACCTACCCCCGTAATACACGTGGCGGGGGGTATGGGCATGCCCTGGGGCTTATAGGCCGAAATTCAAAAAAAGCCCATGTTAGTTTCTATTCCACTACTGTACCACCTCACATGCAAAAGATCATGACTGGCCGTTTCGCGCAACTTCTTAAAAAGTGTGCTAAACTTTTTCGTACTTAGTCATTTTTTGGACCCCAAAAAAGGGGTTTCCCCCTTCCCAGCACAGCCTCTCACGGAAACACCCGAGCAAAACCATTTTTTCCGTGTCTATTGCAGGCTATACGAAATGTGAAAAACCAAGAAAGGTGTCGCTCGGATGAACTACCGGCGACAAAAGTTCTGGGAAAAAAAAGAGCGAAAGTCCGTGAATTTTGGGGGGTCCCCGGGGGTATCTCCGAAAATACTTACCCGATCCGGCTGAAATTTTGCCAGCGCTTAGGTATTGCCAAGGGGTGTACACACGCAAAATTTCGTGCAAAAACCTTGCCTATATTTTGAGCTACAAAAAGTTCAAATTCTCAAAATCCGCATTAGTGCTAAATTTTCCTATTCTAGGGTTCGGCGCTATCGCGCCAACCCTGATTATCATAAAGTAGCGTATTTAATTCATCTTTGTTTCATTTCAACATATATATATATACCAGAAAATGTTAATTTTTTCAACTACAAAATATGTAGGTAAAATCAACATCGTTAAGGTGGCGCTCCTGAAATGTGGGTTTAGTTAGGCCATTGTTTGAAAACGCGCAAACATAAACACACAGGAAAACCAGTAAATCTGAATTTTCTGTAAAACTTTATCTGTCGCGGATTTTTCAGATGTTTTTTACCCTTTCCATTCAGAGACATTTTACAGACTTTCAGAGGAATTTCAGATAAATTTCAGAGAATTTCAGGGAAAATTCAGAGAATTTCAGAGAATTCAGAGACTCTGAACTTTATCTGAAATTCCTCTGAAAGTCTGTAAAAGATCTCTGAATGGAAAGGGTAAAAAACATCTGAAAAATATGTAACCGAAAAAAAAATTTACAGAAAATTCAGATCCCTGGTTTTCCTGTGACATGCCTCGTAAGAACAAAATTGTTCAGAAGTTGAGAATTTCCTTTAATTTGATGCCCATATCACATGAAAAATTTTTTTGAAATTTTTGAGCTTTTTGAACAAGAAAAACAGATTTTTTTCAGAAATCGCCTTACAAGCCTATGCATCTACACGTGTGTAACGATCTTAAACATACTTGAGGTGGCACTCCTGAAATGTGGGTTTACTTGAGGTGGCACTCCTGAAATGTGGGTTTTGGCCATTATTTTGAAAACGCGCAAAAATAAACATGCATCCTAAGAACAAAAGTTGATCAGAAGTGAAGTTCCTTCAATTTGATGTACATATCACATAAAAAAAATTTTTAACATTTTTGAGCAAATTTCTAATTTCGTCAAGATAGAGATTTTCAGATAAATTTTAGATAAATCGTCTAGATTTTCACGGAAATGCCTTCACAAGCCAGTGCATTTACACTTATGTAATGAATTTGAAAAACACTAGCAGTTGTGTTTTACTGAAACGTAGTTAAAAATTTTTGGTGTTTTATTGAGTGTGGTTTAATTTTTTTGTGAACTAACACAATACTTTCTACATGAGACAGAAATATAGTGCGTGTGAATACAAACGCAAATTTTCGGCTTGCGATTTTAAAAAATTGGCTCAGCGAAATAAGATAAAATTTGGCACATAAATCCACCTTGTCATCTTCGAGCGGTCGCAAAATTTGATTTTTGGCAAATCGATAGTATCTGAAAAATTTAGCCAAATTTATGTTTTTCAAAAATCGCCATTTTAGTGTTTTTCGATATATCAATCATATTCATCAAAAATGACTTTTTGCGACCGCTCGATCACGTTGAGGCGAGCAAAATGAGCTATTGATTGTGCAACAGCTACTTACTTGCGAAGAATAATCGCAAGCCGAAGTTCCACTCACGTTTGGTCTACAGTGAATGCTAATTTGTATCAATCAACTTCATTTTTTGTATTTAGGCAAATCTAAATCACTTTTGCACCAGCTTGCCATTGTGTATCTAAAATTGTTCCCAAACTGCCGTTTTTTGAAAAGTCACATTTCAGGAGCGCCACCTTAAGGGGGCGCTCCGGGAATCAAGGATTTGGGCCGTATTTTTTAAAAACAGCCAAAATGACTATCATTCTTGTAGGAAAGTTGCCCAAAATACTATTTCTAATGTTTTGACGTGCATGTCTCCATAGCAAAAAATTTGGAAAAAATTGGACAAATTACCGATTTTATTCGACTTTTACACAAATTCAGCAAGTAAGCCAGTGCATCAACGCTTTTTGAGGTTTTCCAAACAGACGATACGTAGATTTTATTAGTCGTAATGAAAAATTAAAGCAATTTTATTGCGTTCTGTGCAAAAAAATCGCACAAGAAAATATTTTCAGAAGCAGCAGACTCAAATATAAGCTGTGTGAATACAAAACCAATTTTTCGGCATTCGATTATAAGATGCTATTAAGATATTTTTCTACAAAATTTTGCACAATTATAGCCTTAGGCTCTGTGCAGTTGAACAATTTTTTAGTTTTTCAAAATAAAGCTTAGAAATTTTTTTATATGAATTTTGTTGCTCAGAGTTCGACTTCGAAAACACATAATGACATTTTTTATCCAAACCTGACATAAATGTTAAAAACCAAAATAATGTTCAACTAGAGACGCACATAAGCTACATTTGGGTATATAAAGTGTGACTACACGCAAAGTATAAGCTGAGTTATCGTTTGCCGAAAATTCACTCACGTTTGGTGCTCTGGGAGTCACGTGACATGGTCACGTCATTTAAAAGTTTGCCTCCAGTGTTCTTTTGTGCCATAGTACATATATCTATAGTAAAGTTTGACATTTGCTAATTTTTTGCCAATTTTCGATGTAACCCCCGATTCCCGGAGCGCCCCTTTAAGGGGGCGCTCCGGAAATCAAGGATTTGGGCTATATTTTTTGATAACAGCGAAAATGGCCTGTCATTCTTGAAGAAAATTTGTCCAGAATGCTATTTCGAATGTTTTGACGTGTATATCTCCATAACAAAGAATTTGTAAAAAATTGGACAAATCACTGATTTTTTTCAACTTTCAAGGAAATTCAGTAAGTAAGCCAGTGCATCAACGATTTTCGAAGTTTTGCAAACCATCGGTACCGAGTTAATATTGGTCGTAATTTAAAATTAAAACTGTTTTATTGCGTTATGTGCAAAAAATTTGCAAAAAAACTATTTTTAGAAGCATCAGAGTATCAGACTCAAAAAAAGGTAGTGTGATTACAAAACCTGTTTTTCGGAATTCGATTACAAATTAGTGGCACGGTATTTTTCTCCAAAATTTTGCACAATAATAGCCTTTCGCTCTGCGCAGTTGAACAATCTTTTATTTTTCTAAAATATACTCTAGAATTTTTTTAATATGATTTTTAGTGCTCAGAGCTCGACTTCAAAAACACATAATGGCAATTTTTTTCAAAACCCAGTAAGATTATTAAAAACCAAAATAACGTTCAACTAGAGAAGAACAAAAGCTACACGTTGATATATAACTTATGATTATACGTAAAGCTTGAGCAGAGTTATCATTTGCCGAAAATTCGCTCACATTCGGTGTTATGAGAGTCACGTGACATGATCACGTGATCCGAAACTTTGCCGCAAGTATTCTTTTATACCATACTAAGTATTTGTATTTTAAAGTTTTAGTTTTCGTAACATTTTCATAAGTTCTGAGGTAACCCCCGATTCCCGGAGCGCCCCCTTAAGGTGGCGCTCTGAGTAACCGACTTTGGGCGATAAAATTTTTCAGTCAAGTTTTCGTTAGTTACCTCAAGAAGAAAAGTTGTTTAAAATCAAATTAGCTTTCATTTGATGTATATAACGTCAAATTTTGATTAACTTGAAATTTCAACCAATTTTGTCAATGGGAAAAAATCTTTAAGGTGGTAGTGTCGTCAAAGCAGTTTTGCTCATAGGCTGCAAAATGAGAACTTTTTGCTTTGCAATTGTACGTTCACTGGGAAACTATTGAAATGCCATATGGTGTCAAATAAATACTGCCAGACGCTAGACTGCCAATATCAACCAATATTTTTAACCAATCACCATTTGTGAGCCAGACATCACACAATAGAAACATAAAAGTTCAAAAAATTGAACCAGATATCAGATTGGCCAGCTTGTGAAGTACAAGAAATGTTTTGACGCACAATTTTTTGCCACAAATAAGAAAAATGAAAAATGAAGGTTCGTTTTTCTTTTGATTTCAAAATAAGTGTCTAAATTTTTCACAATTTATCATTAATGCTTAAAATACTTCACAGTTTACGCACAATTTTACAGTTCAAACAGGCATTACTCCACAACCACTCTAGCAATTTGCACTAAATTTTGTGTGCATAAACTAAAGCATATATGCTTTTATTTTGTGTAAAGAATCTAAACAAAAAATGTTTTAATTGTGACGAAATTATTGAATGTGAATAGGCTTTCAAACAGTCATTATTTCGATTTTGTGACTTCACTGCTAACTGTATGCTACATCAATTTTTCTGAAACTTGGCAAAAATATTTGACTTGAAACATATTTTTAGATTATTTAAAGAATAATGACCTATCTTTCACTGAAAAAGTTTTATAGTCGCGCAAAATCGACTGCTTTCGCGACACTACCCCCTTAAGTCGATATACCAAAAAATGCTACATGGCTTTTGGTACTTTTTAAAACAGTTTTGTATAGCGAATTGCTAGTTGCAACTTTTTAAAAAGTCGTATGTGTAGGCAAACTTTTCAAAAAAAATTTCTAAAATACGTTGACCAATGTTGACAAAAAAAACACTATTTTTCAAACTAATTTTTCGTTAGCTACTTTTTGGCTTCTGAACATTTTCTCAAAGGATTTTAGTACAGAAAAATTCGCTCTATTTTTTGGAAAATACGTATGTGTAGGCAAACTTCAGGTTACTGAAATTGGGCTATGGTGCTCATTTTTTCAGATTACTCTCAGCTGCAAAAGCCGATTCAAATGAAACTTTGCAAACGGTTAGAACAGACATATATGGAGGCACCGCACTTCTTGAATTGTAATTATTATGAATTGCTTCAATACTATAGTCCTTTAAAGACGTCACTTTTGATAAAAATTAAAATAACTGAAAATTTACCTCTTCTAACTAAAATTCGGCAAAAATGGTGCCTCGGCAAGATAATTGTCTTTAATTTAAGCTATTGAATGTTAAATTTGATTGAGGCACCGCTGAGCTACGTCATTTCAAAGTTTAGACAAATTTTGCAAAATTTTAACATTCATGTCGTCATAAAATTCGCTAAAGTGCCCTCAGAGCTCTCAAACTTTGCAAAAATACTTATCTGGTGAGTGTCTTGGTTGCGCTAAAGGAACAACTTTGTATCAGCAAGAAAAGAAAAATTATGTCAATTTGATTTATTGGAAGTTACTCAGAGCGCCCCCTTAAGGGTCGATTCATACTTACAGCCATATGTCCGTTCTGCCGACAAAATGACGCAATAATGACGTCACATGCGCTGGCTGATCCACTGCACTAGGCTGCTAGTGACGTCATTCTGCAGGCTGAACGGACATACGGCTGTAAGTATGAATCGAGCCTAAGGGGGCGCTCCGGGAATCGGGGGTTACATCGAAAATTGGCAAAAAAGTTGGCAAATGTCAAACTTTACTATACATATATGTAATATGGCACAAAGGAATACTGGAGGCAAAATTTCAAATCACGTGATCATGTCACGTGACTCCCAGAGCACAAAACGTGATTGAATTTTCGGCAAACGATAACTCTGCTTATACTTTGCGCATAGTCACACTTTATATACCAAAATGTAGTTTATGTGCTTTTCTAGTTGAACATTATTTCGGTTTTTAACATTTATGTCGGATTTGCATAAAAAATGTGTTTTCGAAGTCGAACTCTGAGCAATAAAATTCATATAAAAAATTTCTAAGCTATATTTTAAAAAACTAAAAAATTGTTCAACTGCGCAGAGCCTAAGACTATAATTGTGCAAAATTTTGTGGACAAATATCTTACCAGCATTTTATAATCGAATGCCGAAAAATTGGTTTTGTATTCACACAGCTTATATTTGAGTCTGCTGCTTCTGAAAATATTTTCTTGTGCGATTTTTTTGCACAGAACGCAATAAAATTGTTTTAATTTTTCATTACGACTAATAAAATCTACGTATCGTCTGTTTGGAAAACCTCAAAAAGCGTTGATGCACTGGCTTACTTGCTGAATTTGTGTAAAAGTCGAATAAAATCAGTAAATTGTCCAATTTTTTCAAAATTTTTTGCTATGGAGATATGCGCGTCAAAACATCAGAAATAGTATTTTGGGCAAATTTTCTTCAGGAATGATAGGTCGTTTTGGCTGTTATTAAAAATACGGCCCAAATCCTTGATTCCCGGAGCGCCCCCTTAACTACATTTTTTATATATATACTATCAATTTGCTCAAAATCAAGTTTTCCGACCGCTCGAAGACAACGGCCCGAATTCACATACTAAGAGTTATTCACATACTAACGCTAAGCGTTTGCTAAGTGTTAGCGCTCAATTTGTACTAAACTGTTATTCACAAAATAAACGCTTAAAAATTAGTATTATACTAAACTTAGCGTTTAGCAACTTTTGTGCTTAGTTTTGGCTTTGGCTTGGAGTGCGCTCCCTGCTTGATGTGGATCCGGAATTAGTTATTTATCGGCATTTCCATTTGGTATTTATAAATCCGATTATAGATTTATTTAAATTACTATGTATTTCTTATTAATAATATATATTTTTCTCGAACTATAAATTTGTAAAAAATGTTTCCAGCAGGTGGATTCCTGAGAAATGCAAAATCAGCTCTACATGTTTCAGGGGGAATATCGTGAAAAATATAAATTTTCAAATAGAAGTTCTTGAAGAAAAATTACTTCGATTAAGATGCTCTACTCAAAAATGTAAAAAAAACGAATTTGGACAACAAAGTGCATTTTTTATTTTTGGCGATTAAACGAGCAAAATGGATCGAATTGGTCGGAAAATGTCACTAATATAGCCCTTCCTTCCATTCGCGGCCAAGAACCTCCCCCACACTCCCTACCCCTTCCCCACACCATCCACTAACTAAGCGCTTAGCGCTTAGGGAGCTCCCGAGGTCCCTAAACTTAAGCGCTTAATTCTAAGCCAAACACTAAATTTTAAGTATGTGAATACAAAATAGAAACGCTGGCCCGAATTCACATACTAAGAGTTATTCACATACTAACGCTAAGCGTTTGCTAAGTGTTAGCGCTTAATTTGTACTAAACTGTTATTCACAAAATAAACGCTTAAAAATTAGTGTTATACTAAACTTAGCGTTTAGCAACTTTTGTGCTTAGTTTTGGCTTTGGCTTGAAGTGCGCTCCCTGCTTGATGTGGATCCGGAATTCGTTATTTATCCGCATTTCCATTTGGTATTTATAAATCCGATTATAGATTTATTTAAATTACTATTTCTTATTAATAATATATATTTTTCTCGAACTATACATTTGTAAAAAATGTTTTCAGCAGGTGGATTCCTGAAAAATGCAAAATCAGCTCTGCATGTTTCAGGGGGCATATCATGAAAAATATAAATTTTCAAATAGAAGTTCTTCAAGAAAAATTACTTCGATTAAGATGCTCTACTCAAAAATGTAAAAAAACGAATTTGGACAACAAAGTGCATTTTTTATTTTTGGCGATTAAACGAGCAAAATGGATCGAATTGGTCGGAAAATGTTACTAATGCTGAGGCGGGGGGGGGGGGAATTCAAAGTGATATTTTTTCACCGTAAAAACACGTTTTTATAGGTTTTCGCATGCGCTGAGTTCATTTTTAGCACTTTCCAAGCGAAAAAACGTTGATTTATACATTTTCAAAAAATTTCAATTTTTGTCGAAAATCATCGTTTTTCGATATACTGGGGCTAATCGTCGAAAATTATGACCAATACAGTCGTAATACGAGCCTGAAGTTTGATCGTCATAAATTAACACATAATAATATACTTAATACAGCTTTGTTTGCAACATATTTAGCTCACTCATACTAAAAATCTTAATTTTGCCAACTAAAAAAAGAGGCTAAATATGCATAGTTAAATTGAGCTTACATATCAAAAGTTTTAGTTTCTTTTTGCGTAGACATTAAATTTATTACATTTTTCTAGAAAAATATGCATCTTTGGTTATAACTAGCGATTTCTAATGAAATAGAATGTCATAAATACAATCTGAAAACGTCACTGATGCTCAGCACCAAGCTGGCACTGACAGTCAAAGTTGGGTTTAAAAGTGCAGCTTTATTTATGATTCCACAGTAGCAAGGGTCCTTTTATTTGATGCAAGCAACTAAGACTAACCTTTGCTGACCCACTTACTAAGCCTGAGCCTAAGCACTAAGCCTAAGCACTAAGCCTAAGCCTAACCTAAGCCTAAACCTAAGCACTAAGCCTAAGCCTAAGGCCTAAATTAAAGAAAAAACCTGCTAAGAAGCATCAGAAATAACTTTACTACACTAAAAAGCACTAACTAGCTTTATCTTTTAATAAAATTTGCAGCTATAACCCGGAATTTCTACGGAACCGTACTTGTGCTGTAATGCTCAGCCTGGTCCTGGTGGCTTCAGAAAAAGTTCTGTAACTTTTCAAAGCCTGAACCGATTTACAAAATTTTTTCAGCATTTAGTAGCTTACAAGTTGCTCTTTCAATGCTAACAGCAGGTTTTCATTTGATGCAATATTTTTGACTAAATCCAATTTTGCGCAAAAAATTTCATGTAAAGATTAATTTTTGGACAAAGTTTGATTTCCAGCTAAAGCTTACATCCTACAAACTTCTAACCTAGCCTATTCGAAAGAGCGTTCAATTTTGACCCCCCCTAGGTTTGGGGGATACAGGGGGATTCCGGATCATTAGTCGAAAAAATGCCGTTTTTCCGACTTATTCGACCCCTAAGGGTTTTAACACCAATAATTTCACTTCAGATTTTTATTAAAAGGGGCGACAGCTATTTTGGGGGCTAGAGATCAGATTGGGGGCATGGCTGACGATGGGGGTTTCATATTTTTATTAAAAGATGGGGTAGGCAGCGAATTAGAATCGAAAATAATTTTTCCCCCCCCGCTTCAGTCTGACCATCCTAAATTGCATGCCCTTCCTTCCCATGGCGGCCAAGAACCTCCCCCACTCTCCCCACCCCTACCCCACACCATCCACTAACTAAGCGCTTAGCGCTTAGGGAGCTCCCGAGGACCCTAAACTTAAGGGGGTAATTGCGTTTTTAGGTGTTTTTTCAAACTACCATAACTACACTTAACCTCAACAAAAACTAGAGCGGTCTTTTTTTAAATTTTTTACACCTTCTAGCTTTAAAAAAACTATATTTAAAAGCAGATTATTTTTTGCATTTTTACTGCTGCTATCATTTGAATACACCCCATCAGCGGTTTTTTTGACTAATTTTTGCGCCACAGTTATAAAACTCAAGATCAGCCAACAACTACTAAACTTTTTGCAGTTATGCACTAACATAATATCCCCACCCGTTTTTTTGATATAGTTGATAAGTCGTTTCTACGTTGAGAAAATTATATACATTTTCGTGCAAAAATCACGTAATTTGACTTTTCTCTAAAATTTTCAAAAGCCCATAACACCGACTTTACAAACTATTTTTAGAAAAGGAAAAAAACGGGTGGGGATATTTTCCTAAAGATAATGTGGCTAAAGTTTCGAAGCCGTAGTCCGTTTTTAGCTTGAGTTCTGTGGGCGCAAAAATTACACTGAAATGTCAAAAACCACGAAAACGACATTACCCCCTTAAGCGCTTAATTCTAAGCCAAACACTAAATTTTAAGTATGTGAATACGAAATTGAAACGCTAAGTTAAGCGTTAGTGTTTGCTAAGCGCTTAAATAAACACTAAGTATGTGAATAACACTTAGCGCTTATAAGCGCTAACACTGAGTGTAAACACTAAGTTTAAGCGTTACACTTAGTATGTGAATACGGGCCGCTAAGTTAAGCGTTAGTGTTTGCTAAGCGCTTAAATAAACACTGTGAATAACACTTAGCGCTTATAAGCGCTAACACTTAGTGTAAACACTAACTTTAAGCGTTAGTGTTAGTATGTGAATACGGGCCAACGAGTTGCATATGTGTGCAAAATTTTAACTTTTCTTGTTTAGCCAATTTTTTAAAATTGCAAGCCGTAAATTTAGCATTAGTATTCACACGCACTATATTTTGGTTTAATGCGAAATATACTTCGTTATTTCACAAAAAAATTGTACCACACTCAATGAAACACCGAAAATTGTTAAGTATGTTTAAGTAAAATACAGCTGTTAGTGTTTTTCAATCGTTCAAAATCGTTATACACGTGTAATTGCATTGGCTTGTAAGGCGATTTCTGAAAAAAACTAGGCCCGTATTCACATACTAACACTAACATTTAAAGTTAGTGTAAACACTAACTTTAAGTGCTTCGTAGCACTAAATTTAGTGCTACGAAGCACTTAAACTTAGGGTTTACACTAACTTTAAGTGTTAGTGTTAGTATGTGAATACGGGCCTATTTTTCTTGCTCAAAAAGCTCAAAAATTTCAAAAAATTTTTTCATTCAAAAACATTTTCTGGTATATATATGTTGAAATGTTTGAAACAAAGATGAATTAAATACGCTACTTTATGATAATCAAACTTCAGACTGGTATGACGATTTTATTGGTGATAATTTTCGAAGTTTAGCCCCAAACCCCCAATATATATGTCCTAAAAAGATGATTTTCGACTAAATTTATTTTTTTCAAAAAGCCATAATTCGCCATTTTTTTGCTCGGAAAGTGCTGAAAATGAACTCAGCGCATGCAAAAATCTATAAAAATATGTTTTTGCGTGGAAAAAATGTGAGTTTGAATTCCCTCCCCCCCGGCCGGAATTCAAAGTGCCTGTGTTTTCATTTTTATAAAATTGTAAAACTATTCTGACTCCATTTAAACTTTCAAAATTCGGCGGGGGGAAAGTTATTTTTGCCCATAAATTGCTTTCTACACCATGTTCTAATACAAATATATATAGAACTCCCATCGTCAGTCAAGCCTCACTCAATCTCATTTCTCTCACGTTTAGATTTAGAACGGTAGCTCCACATCATATGTATATACGCCCTGAAAAATTATGAATATTGTTACTTCCACTTTCTCAATTTTTTCTAGGGCCAGAATGAAAATATATGTATATGGCACGTCGTAATGGAGTTTGAGCAGAACTTCCCTCACCATATGATGCCCGCAGGATCTGCGATGGCAATGCCTGGCAGTCAGTCTTCAATGGATGTCGCACACACTGCTGAAGAAATGCAAATGGGAGTAGCCTACCCTGTTCGGGTGCGCTTACAATTATGTATTTTATTAATTATTTATGGTGTTTATGTTTTATATATGTTTTGTTTTATAAATTTTATATATTTATTACTTCCGGATCTGATACTGCTAAATGTGGCCATATGCTTATAAAGTTTTATGGTTTGCATTTTTTATCTGTGTTTCAGCTAAACGACTCATTTTTCAAAGAAGTCGACTTAAATTTAAGTGCTTCAGCTACGTTAAAATAACCATTTCGTGAGGAAAATTTGCTGAAAGCATGCCAGACAGTAGCATAGTCAGGATCAGTCAGAGTCAGAGAGGCGCCGAAGTGCCGAACTACCTGTTTGCTCGAAAATATTTCGGAATCTGTCTACGGGGGGTTGCTGGGTTGCTACGCTACGCGGACCAAGTTAATTATTCGAAGGGGCCCGCAGTTTGTATAAATTTCGTAATAACGTGTAATGAATAGTAGGAAAGTGAATTAATAACCATTTTGAGAGACCACTTCTGGTCTTTAAGTGACTACTGGATAAGAAGAGGCAGCAGCTAGACTCCGAGAGCTTAAGAACTTGAGGTAGGCCAGTATTTTTTATTGTCATCTTGTATTATTCTATACGTAGCATAGCATAGATGCATATAACAGGATTTATGTTTTTCCACGCGTTAAACGAAATGAATGCGCGTCAATGAAAAATATAGCGAGCGGGGGAAAAACCCACCCCCCCCCTTTTTTTTTGGGGGGGGGGGGACCCACCCCGTTTTCGAAACTCGGGTACATATGTGGTCGTACATGTAACAGCACAAAAATTTTGGGTACCCCTCCCCCACCCTTGGTGGGAGCCCCCCTCCCCCGCGTCAACTTATTTTTGACCCGCCCTCCCAAAATGACGCAATAAGGCAAAAATGACGCACCAAAAGGCAAAAAAATATAATGACAAGGATAACAGACAAAGGTGCTAGGTTTCTGCACACAAAACAAAACAAAACAGCCGAACTTACATCAAAATTCAATCGAACTCAGTTCTCTCTTAGGTTCGCCGTAAGGGTAACGGAGTTGACCACGCGAGCCGGTAAAGCATTCCATTTTTCAACAACACGAGCGGCGAAGAAATTTTTTCTGGCGGACACTTTAAAACGAGGTTGTTTAAGTTTCCGAGCGTGACCACGGGTTGTCCTAGCTGAAACTGTAGCCTGAAGCGTAAAAAAGGCATCGATATCCATCCAGGTCAACTAGACCATGCAAAATTTTATAGACCAGAAACAGATCATGAAAGGAGCGGCGATGCTCTAGGGTTTCAAGCTTCAATTCAGCACAACGTTCAGAGTAACTTAGCACATTGCTCAGAGGTGTTTAGATATGACTGGATAACGACTCCCAAATCTCTGCAGGAATTTACCTCAAATTCGCAACTATTGATACTGTATATATTTGACACTTGGGTTACTTGAACCAATGTGCAGAACCTGTCATTTTGTACCAGCAGGTTCCAATGGCCAAATACGTAGCCAAAGGCAGACAGCATCCAGGTCCATCTGCAGAGAATTGGGACGTAGACCCCTTTCGAAAGCAACATATAATTTTATGTCGTCTGCATACATTAAAATTTTTGCCCGAGGGACAACTAACGGTAAATCATTATAATAAAGAAAGAGGGTGAGACCGAGTTCTGAACCTTGGGGAATCCCACTAAAAACATCTGTAGTGTATAATCAAAGTATCTGTTACCGACACGATCTCTTTGTCTCCTATTTAATAGGAATACATGACGAATTTATGAGCTACATGACGAATTATGAAAATGGGGGTTTTTCCCCGCCTGCTATATATACCTTAATTTTTTGAAGTTGAAAACTGTTGTATTTTTGTTTAGTATGTTGGCTGCATGGGAGTGTTGACATCTATGCGGCAATTGGATTTTGATCTGAGATCGGCTTTAGCAAAGTAAGCTGTTAATGGCAAGTTTTTTGCACAAAAAGTAAAACGGTTAAAGTAAACAGGCTAAATCTTTTGTCTACAATCATTTTTTCGGTCGAAATGGCTTTTACTTTCCGTTTGACTTAGCTAGGTGAAGTGTCATGGGAAGCAGATGTGCAACGTTTTGTGTGTTCTGCTGCAGAAACACTGCATTGTATCTCCTTTATGAAATTATGTGTAATGTATATTAGCTATTGAGCTAGGATGGAAACCGTGGAAGTATTTTTAACGTCTTGAGAGCCTAAATTGCTTGTAGAAGTGTGAAAAATTTTGTAAGTTAGTAATTTTTTATTATCACATTAAGTTGAGGAGAAATTGTTAATTTTGCGTCATTGCTTTGTGTTTATTTGTATGTATATATCAGGGATCGACCGGTTCCGGTTCCGGTTCCGGTACTTTTTGGTTCCGGTTCCGGTTCCGGTTCCGGTATTTCAAAAGTACCGGAACCGGAACCGGAACCACTAATTCTCTGACAAAGGATTTTGCTTTTCATTTTGTGTTGTTCGTCCATGAAAATTTTCCGATAGGTCTCCAACTGACCACAATCGGCCTAAAAATCAAAAATTTCTTCAGATTTTGTTCTGGCGAACCTCTTGCGACTATACACAGTACATATATATCTTGCGAATATACAGTATATACACTAGCTTAATACATTGTTATCGTTTGTGCTTTTGTGCTTTATTGTCTTAAAACGAATATTGTAATATTTATAGTACTAGTACTGGAACTACATACAAATACCTTCTGATTTTTTATTCTAGCATTCTTATGTAGCAGTGCTTATTCTTTATCAACAATGCTGTGCTTCTTGTGTTACTTGAACTAGCTCAATGAAAGCCGAAGGTCGAAACTCGAAGGTCCTCGGTTTTTCACGCTATACTGAAAAATTATGTAATCTGTGCAAACTGCAAACCTTACTATCTAACATTGAGGAGAGGGGGCGACGGTACAGCCGCCCCCCTCCCCCCAATTTTCTCCAAGTCAGGGGTTTTTTAGGGTCCACGAGTGGGTTCAGAGCCAAGTTCTCTTAACTGGACCCAGCAAAAATTAACCTGACCCAACACTCAAGTCAGTGTCAGACCCAAGGGCGTAGATAGGGAGGGGGATCGCGACCCGCCCTTTTGGTTGAATTTTAAGAAATTGTCAACAAGGGTCTCCCTTTGGTTTTTATCGCCCCGTCGAAAAAATTTTTTGATACGTCTCTAATTGACCAAATTTTGCCTAAAAATCCAAAAGTTCTCGAATTTTTTTCTGAGGGCGACTGTATCCGGACCCCTAAATTGCTATGGCTGACTAGTCCTTGTTATTATCTTTCATCAAAGCCTATGCATGTCTACAAAAGTACATTATGCTGAATTTTCTTGTATAATACACAATCTTATGTGACGTTCCCATGTTCAGTTCTTAATTTTCCTGTCGGAAAAAAATTCTGATACGTCTTTAGTTGACCAAATTCGGCGTAAACAATTAAAAAAATCTCCATTTTTTTATGGGGGCTGCCGCCCCCAGACCCCTGCAACCTGTGGCTCACTGATCTTGCGTTTGCACTGCGAATTGAATTGCTAAATTAGTGTATAGAAAGTCAAAAGTGTATAGAAGGGTTGCATATAAAAAATGTGAGTAAAAGTAAACAAAAAATTTTTTTAAAAATATTGCAAAATATAGGGTCTTTTTGAAGGGGGTTCCGGTTCCGGTATTTTTAGGTGGTTCCGGTTCCGGTTCCGGTAGTTTTATGGTTCCGGTCGATCCCTGATATATATATATATATATATATATATATATAATATATAATATATATATATTATATATAAAATATATAATGTGTGTATATATATATATATATATATATATATATGTATATATATTTTATTTTAGAGAATGTATAAATCGAGTCTGCGAAGCTGCCGGATTGATTTCTACCATTAAACGAAAGGTTAGATATATAACTTAAATATTCACCAGGCTATAGTTGTTCATGAACAACGCTCATTAAACATTTCAGTTTCGTTTTATGATTATCGAAAATATTTACACAATGTCACAATATTTTTATTTTTCCGTATTCTCCATTCAAGTATTTTTTTTAATTTGTCTTAATACTAAATATTAGATAAATACTAAATATTATTATTATATTGGCAATTTCTGAGAATGTACACGATTTTTATCGTATTTGAAACTAAAAGTACAATTAATATACTATGATATTATAGAAAGAAGCAAATTCATTAGTTCATTATTAATTGTATGTACCTAGTCCTTAGTATATAGTAGTTGTATATTATACTATGTAATTTTTATTGATAACTGTGCATTTTTCAGCCGAATAAACAAATCATTAAGTGGTTGTCAGAGACGCCATACCTGGAACGCAGTGGGGAGAATGTCAGCTTGATAATAAGTACCCGGGGATTTAGCCTTCGCAGCATGGAATCAGGCGAGGTCAGATTCTTTAACAGCTGATGTTAAAGATTGTGTGATTTTAATGCATTATTTAAAGATTTTCAACTGCGCCTATTACGCTATATCCATTAAATTATATACTTCTGCATCCGAGTCCTATTGCGATACGCCGCACTATTTTATTGCCTTAAAACTTTTTCAGATTTTATCATCACATTCGATGCCCAACATCTCTTTCGCTTCTGGCGGAGATAATGTAAGCCTTTCTAGCATTATTTTGTTAATTTGTGTTTGGAGTCACGTTTTTGTCACTCTCTAACTCTCGTAGAGTTTTCTGCTGTAGCTGCATGATTATTGTGATCTTGAATTTCATCGTTCTATTTCGAGAGGAATGTCAAGTTTGAGGCCACATTTTTCTCACCACTAAGGAGAGAGGGCTTGTCCTGGAATCTAGGGAGGGTAGTTGCCCCCCACCCTCAGACCTCCCATGCGTATACATCTGTGATCTCTTAAAATAAATTACCCGGTTGTGTCCCAGTGTATATAGCTCAGCTCTCAGCAGCTAGCTTAGCATCCATGTTAGAGATGGTCTAGCTGCCTCTGCTCTTGTTCACATATCTCCCCTGTGGGTATCCTGATATTGCCTTCATGTTTTTGCGTACATAGCCCTATTATCTGGTTTGCAGCGGACGCCCGGCTTTGTGGCGTACGTGGCCAAGGATGAGCAGAGCACGCGCCTGTGCTACGTGGTGGAGTGCCCGGATGCCAGCTCGCAGGACGTGATTGCGTCCATTGGCCAGGCCTTCAGTGTGCGCTATCGCCAGTTCATGGGCAACGTGCAGGTGGTGGACCACACGGCCCACAGACCAATCACCAGTCCGGTCATCTCCCCCCTGTTCCAGACGACACCCGCCACGCCCTTCAGCGACCCCCCCGCTCCGGCACCGGCTCCACACCCTCTCTACTATAATGAGGGCGTTCTGAGAGGACTGGCCGCTGAAACTCCGGGTGATCACCCTCGCCAAGCGGCTAACGGTTTTAGCAGACAAGTAGGTTGACAGTGGGCCTTTTTCTGTATTAACTTTTACTATCGGGTTACACGAGTGTTGCCATATTATGCGAGTTTTGAAGGATGGTTGGTAAACTAATGTCGGTGACCATTGGCTTGTAACAGGCGTGACACCAGGACCTGCAATCTGGTAGGCCCCGCTCGGGACACAGAGACAGATGCTAGACGCAATATGATATGCTGATAATATGAACGGGGCTCGTATTGTGGCTTCCGTGTCGTGCTATACATTAAGGAAGCAGTTCATTTTCAAATGCACAAATATTGGTGATTTTAGGATGACTATTTTTGTTTATGTATATAAACCTAAACCTTTCAAAATGTAACAACCTAGACGACATTGTGTTATTTGAGGACTCCTTGAATCAAAACGGCGCACCTGCAGGCAGCACTCCTCCTCTTATTGATCTCAATAGCGCATCTTCGATTGGCAGCCCTACAGGTTTGTTGTGTTTGCTGGCTTTTTAAAAATTAAATATTTATTTTCATGTATGCTATTATTTTGCATATAGTTCGTGCATAATAATTCTCAAAATGGGAGTATTTTGTTCCGCATTTATTGCATTTAAAATTCCCCATTAGGACGAAACTTGGCTGTTTATTTAAAAGTAAATTATGGATAAGTATTGCTATTTCAAGCATTGAATTCCGGCATTTTAGAAAATTCGCCAGTTATTCTATGAAACCCTTTCTTTAGATTAATTAAATATTTTATTTTTAGGTGATGGTTTTGTGTTTCCCTCATCTCGGCCAGTAGAGGAGGCCGGAAATGCGTGCGCATTGGCCGGAAAACGAAATAGGGATTTGTTACAACAACAACTTTACTATCATGGCTGTATGCCCAGACAAGAGGTAATTAATTACAGACTGAAATAATAATTTACCCATTTTTGCTCAATTTTTGGGGACCCTCGGTTATCCATCCCCTCCTCGGTTCCTCGATTTTAAAAGGGCCCTCCCTATACGTGTATGAAGGTAACTGATATCAGTTTTGGCATAAAACACGTCTTCCAGTAGACTTATATTGTTTATTAAATTGCCTTTTGCTGTCTGTGGGTGTGTGTGCGTGTGTATGTTGTTGTGCGTGCCGCGTGCGTGCACTGCGGGTTTGCTGGCCGCAACTACCCAGCAAAAGTAGTAACTAGCCGAAAGTCAAGAGTTGAATTCGGATAGGAGGTAGGCTTAGCTAGTTTGGCCCCTACTCGTAGGGAACTGCAAGGTCAATTGAGTGTCAGTTGTCGCCTTATCAATTAGGCTTACATAAGTCGACTCAGATGAAGGCACAACTGTCCAGCGCTGACTCTGGGCTTATTAAGCGTCAAGCGACGCTTATTCAGCCCTCGCTGAATGACAACACCCCTAACATAGTAAGTGAATATGGTATAAATTTTTCACAGCAAATTTTTTCTGAACTCCCTTTTGAAAAGCATAATCTATTTACGGCTGAATTTTGAATTACGTATAACGTAAAAAGGGTAAATTTAGCTATTTTAATTTTTAAGAGTATGGAAAGACTTACCCTGAGTTTAAGCTTATGTTTAACAATAATATGGCATTGTGGAATACTAAAATATTGTTTCTGGCTGCAAACAATGCTACGTAACTATATACCTTAAGCTTGGTAATGTTCTGCTTGCTTATGTGCTGAGAAAATCCCAGGAAATAAGCAACAGAAAGTCAGCCAAATTGACTAAAGTTTGACCAGAAATTGTTGACTTGCTTGCAGTTTGTTTTTTCGTAATGAAATCACATGTTTCAGTTTGTCTGTGGATTTTCGGTCAGACTGTGAAAGTCAAGCAATTTTTTTTGGCTTCAGGCAGAGTTGTTGGTGCAGACTGACGGTGACTTTCTGGTCCGTCAAAGCACGAAGGACTCAAACCAGTTTGTTCTCACGGGGATGCAGAATGGCACTGTCAGACATCTTCTGCTCATTGATGAAAAAGGAGTGGTAATGTGTTTGTGTATTTATTTATGTATTTAAGTTTTTTTTATTTATTTAAAACTGTGAAGCCAACGGAATTCACCACAAATAGTGTGATGTAGTGAAGGCAAAATATTTGCAAGTTTTTGACCTCCATGTTGGTACCAGTATTGATTCTGTAGGAACATTCTAAATTCGAATGTAGGGACACTATAGGAATTGAAACATACTCACAGCTGATTTTCTGTTCCTCTGGAAAAATTGTAAATAAGACCTGTGGCCATTTTGTAAAGTCTTATTTGATTAAAAATTTGTTATACTTGGTGAACTGTACAGCTGTTAATAATGATTTGACAAAGTTAAGGGATCGTTATCCGTTTAGGGTGATAGCATCACGTTTTCTATAGATAACAGCGCAGTAGGCATGTGCATAGTGCTAAATTGTTACACTGGCATTTTTCCGGGGGCCCCCGGTTTGGGCGCCTCACACTTTTTTCGGTCCTCCCCCTCACTTTGGTAAACGCTGTTAGTGAGGACCTTTAGTGATTTCACTTTTTTTGCGCGCTGCTACCTGATCTGCAGGTCTTTTTAGCTTCACTGTTGAAGTTTTGAGCTTGGTGTTCAGGTTCAGAGTTCGAATTGACGACCCGAACAATAAGCCATCGTCCATTATTTTCAAAATTATCGATGCCCCCCACATTTGATCACCCCCCCCCCGCGACTTTAAAAACCGAAAAACTGTCAGTAATACAATTCATAGTATCAAGTCTTGTGCTTGCTGTTCCAAATCACAAACACAATACAATGCTTTCAGGTTCGAACGAAGGATCGCAATTTTGACGACGTGACTCACCTGGTGAGCTACCACCGAGAGCACAGTTTACCGATCACGTCAGCCGAGAGCACTATATTGCTCAGGCGCCCTGTCATTCGTCCCACGCCCATGTAAGCTGTGTACTCTTGACCTCGACAAGATTGTAAACAAGCCGACTGCTCCTAAAATAGACATATTATTGGCAATTATTGAAGGTTGAACCAGTGATTTTAAGTCAGCAAAATTTATAGAACTTTTATTTTGTGATTCTTACTGTACGATAAAATGACACACCATGTCATGTAATTCAGCTGTGGCGGACAAAATGTTAGTGATTTTATTCAAAAGGGCAGCAGCTTTTGTCATCAAAGTTGCTGATGTCTGATTTTTGTGATAACTGATTTAAATTTTATAAAGAAAGGTGTAAAGGTGTATACCACTTGGATTCAAATCCTTACTCCTTTGTTTAGGTCTTAAGCGTTGCTTTGCAACTAGCGCTCTAGCAAGCTTTTTTGAACTAATTATATTCGTAAATATTTCTGCACTATTTTAGTTCGACTAGTATTCACTTTTTTCCCGTGTATTGTGTAATGCTCTCTATTATTATGCTGGCGTAAGTTCTGTATATTTTAATTGTCGTGTATAATATTTTGCTTAATTAATTAAAAATATTGCTAAAAGGTTTAGATTCCTGTGTCTTGTTAACGCTGTGAAGCTGATGCGTTTACTTCATATCACTGTCGTGAATAGTTTTCTACTTAGTTTTTCAAACCGATACTTAAATTTTCTGCTCAAATTTGACTAATTTGAAGGATTGGCTCTTCTAAAGAATGTATATTATATAGTTTTGATTTTTCATTTTATATAAATATATAAATTCTAAGTAAACTGAATCAAATTCATTTTATTGTAGTGAAATTAGTTATAGCAGAATTTAATGTTGACTACTATTTTAAATGTCAAGCGGTGTTTTTTTAAAGAAATTCTAGATTAAAGTCAGTGTTTTCCAGTTATATAAACTAATATTTCAATGATTAATGGTTACTTGATAGTGTTTTACTTTAACATGATTTGGGTACCGCACTGCACTTTTTACAGTCAACATTGCATAATTAATATCAGGTATTGAAACTAATAAGGCGTTGCAGAAATATAATATTTATTAATTTTTTGAAACGAAAAATATTTACAGTTTAGTTTTTGAACTGTTTGGCGCTGCTTCGCTGCCGGCTGGCTATTGAGTTATGACGCGCGCATGACCGTTATGTACATTAACTAGTGTAAATCGGTTGGCTTGGGTTGTCAGTGGGACAAAGTGCCATTCTAAATTTCGGTAAAAATTCAGTGCGAGTGTGGAATTTAGAGATGTAAAAAAACTAATAACCTTGAACTTTATTCAAAAGTGGAAAAGTTTAAAAACATTTGTTTCAAAAAGTTGGTTAATAATTAGGCTTACTGACAAATTTGTTAGTGAAACATGGTGCAGTTAGGATTTTTATCCATATTTCAATTCAAAGTTGCATTTAGGATAATATTCAAATCCTAAATTAAAATCTGACTTCCTACTTTTTTAACGAAAGTTGAAATTTGGTTTTACATTTTGGAAATGTTGGTTAATGTGGTTTGCACGTGCAGACATCGTTGTCAGTGTCAGCGGAAACTTTAATCAAACAATGACTAATAATTAATGATTGAATCATACGTTGGTTAAATCTGAATTTGAAACTATTTTCATTAGTTATCAGCCTGTGCTTTTTTTGTTTTTTAGTCCCAATTTTTTAAAATTTTTTTTTTTTTTTTATAATTCATTTATACGTTATTTACCAAAGCAATCAGATATTTTTTTATTCTTATTTTTTTTCTTTTCTCATTTTTTATGTGACAAAACCGTCCCTTCCTAACGTTGTCCACCCTTTTTTTTTTTTTTTTTCTTATTTTTTTTCTTTTCTACTACATTTTTGTTATATTATTTATTTTTTCTCTATATTTTTTTATTTAGATATAGAGAGAATATTTTACCATATAACTAAACTACTATATACCATATAAAAAAATATAAATAAAAATATATATATTATTATTTTCCCTATTTATTTTATATATTATATCATATTTTTTTATATTCTTTTTATTTTTAAAATTTTATTTAATTTACTTTTCTTTTTCTATTAATTTTTAATTTTTATATATATAATTTTATATATAAAAATTCTATTTTAATACTTAAAATAATAACTTATTTATTAATAATATCAAGAGTACATAATAGCGTCTCACTCTATATAGAAGAAGAGTAAGACACTCTCCAGCCTGCCTGTGTTCTAGCACAGGCAGATGCGCTGGTCGTTTTCAAGCTACATGTTGACATTCTATGCAACATGTGACTGGCCAATCAGAAGCGAGCTTCTATTCTCTGATTGGCAGACGCCTGTGCACGTGCTCCAATCATAAAACGGGATAGGGATAAAGGTTAATAACTCATTATTTATTCATGGTCTGCTTGTAAAAACATTAAAAAAAGTTTGCAAATACCTTTGGGGATATTTTGGCAAACGTTCAGCCAAATTGATTGAAAAACTTTTAAGAAATTAAGAAAAGTACTGAAAGTTTGCCAAAATATCCCTAGAGATATTTGCAAACCTTTGTTAATGTTTTTGCAAGCAGACTATGAATAAATAATGAGTTATTAAGCTTTTATCCCTATCTTAATGCTTATCAACGCATCAGCGATTATATACTAAAGTGTGTTACGCAGGGAATCTACGCGCTGATTGGTCAGCCACATGTTGCATAGAATGTAAACATGTAGCCTGAAAACGACCAGCGCATCTGCCTGTGCTAGAACACAGGCAGGCTGGAGAGTGTCTCACTCTTCTTCTATATAGAGTGAGAAGCTATTATGTACTCTTGATAATATTAATATTGTCAAAAGAATTTTGAAAGTGTATTTTCGAACCAGAAAGTTCGCCATCCAGCTTCAGAATTTGAGTTAAAACTCCAATGGCACCATGATGACCTAGTGGCTAAAAAAGTACCAAACTAATTTAACATTCACAAAAAGCACTTTTTGGCTAAACTTTTTGTGGACATTTTTAACTGTAAACTACTCACTTTTCAACTAGTTATCAAATGGTCTAAATTTTCAAAATCAATTTTTTCTGAAATTTAAGAAACTAATACTTTGTCCCACGGACATTGGGTATGTTATGAAACTGGTAACGGAATATATTATTTTTGTAAAGCTATTTTTTATCGATCTGTTTGTCGTGCTGTCAAACTGTGCATGGTGTGGTTTACTTGGTTTGTTCATTGTAAGTGTTTGGCTGTTCGTGCACTGTTGCTGCAATACGCAATTTTGATCCTTTCTGCCTCCTATTATCGTCTGGTCCAGCTTAAAGTATCACTTTTTGTTTTAAACCTTCAATTGTCAATCAAGGCTCAGGAGTTACTTTAAAGAAGACTTGTTTGGTGGAGTATGGATAGAAGAGCACATGTGCTTTGTTCAACCTTTTTCTTAGCTTAACCATGGTGGCTTAACCTTTTGACAATTTCACTTTCAAACTAAGCTGGAGTGTAAAATTCGCCTCGTTAATGTTCGCAATTTTTTTCGGATAATTTGTTTACGGTTTTTAGTTGTATTGTATGTATGTACGTTAACCATTAGGGGTGAGGAGGGTAGAAAATTCTGATGAACGGACACGGCACGGCAGTACTTTTCTGTAGTGAGACTGCAAAGTTATTTTTATATACTATTTTTTACGCTGAGGCGTTATGAACTTAGTAGGTATAATACAGTCGTTTGTTATTCAAACAGAAATGACGAAATATGTCACTAACACACGCCCCCAGTTAGATATTCTGCATTTTACATGTTTTTTTATTTGGTACTTTTTATATAACTGTGATTTTCTTGCGTGTTCTATTGTGTTCTTGAAGTGCACTTCACATGTACATTTTAGTTTATACCAGTATTCTTTTCTGTAGTCCATAAAATTGGTAAGCATAGAAAAAATTTTCACTTTCATCGTATTGTTTTTAAAATTTGTTCACGGTTGTATTTATTGCTGCACATTAGAAAGGGTTGCAATAAATTCGCATTTTCAGATCCAGAGATTGTTTTCGCATTAGTTTGACGAAGTTTCTTTTGGTTTTCTATTATTTCTGACTACATTTTTATTGTTTTATCCACTTGTGTCAGTGCGTGACTGTTCACATTTTCCAGTGCTTGTACAGTACAGAGTGTATTCCATTGTGTAGATGAAAATCGTGTTGTGATAATATTATAAACTAATAATAAAAAGTTTCAGTTTCAGCGAAATTTGTTTATCATACCTTTAGGGACGGGCGACACGGGACAGCCAGCATAACCGGGCCTTCCGCTCACCATGCGTGAACCTCGGATTACTTAGTGGCCCCCCACAGCCAGGCACTACATACATAATCGTTAGTTAGCATGTATCTGTATATATTTAACGCCTGGGGTGGATCTCACCACGGTGGTTTTTAAAAACCATGGTTTTACGTACGTGTGCATATGATTTGCACATAATTTCATTACGAAATATCGCTTGATTTGCTACGAATTTAGCAGATTTTCTAAAACCATGGTTTTTGCTCAGTTGAAATTTCAGCAGAATAAAAACCTGCTATGCTGCAGGTTTGAAATTTCAACTGAGCAAAAAGCATGGTTTTTGAAAATTTACGAAATTCGTAACTAATCAGGCGATATTTCGTAATGAAATTATGTGCAAATCGTATGCACGTGTACGTATAAAACCATGGTTTTTAAAAACCACCGTGGTGAAATCTACCCCTGCTGTTTTGCCACAGTGATCCGTCGTAGGTTGGGATGGACTTGTGCTTTTGTTGTTTCCGAGGAGCTCTCTAGTTGAGAGGATGGTAAACAAGGTATCGATAAAATATTCCCAGTCTGGAAAAACTAGCCTTTTTACATAAATTGCCAAAATAGAACTTTGTGGCCGCAAAAAGCGGGTGCTTTAAGCCGCACCGGCCCTACCTACGAAAGTACACTCGTATGCATACATGTAACGGGGTCAAAATTTGGGGGGCCCCCCCCCCCCAATTGGGCCCCCCCCCCCAGAACCAAAAAAACCCAAATAAATTAAAACCCCCAAAACCCCCCTTTTCTAACCTTCCAGCCCCCCCCCCGCCACACCCCCCTGGCCCCCCCCCCCCCCCCCCCCCCGTATGCACACGACTAGCGACTCAGTGACTAGCGAAAATGGTTCGATATTGTGAAAAATACGATCATAAGAGTTTGAGAAGTACGCTCGCGTGTATATGAGCTCAATTCACAAACAATAAACTAGGGACGTAAGAGTAGAGTACTGATGAGATATTTAGGCAATCCTATGATCGAAGTTTCTCCTCTTTATTTTTTATTACATAAACTGACGTAAATTAAAAACAAATTCATAGCGCAGTAGAACTTGATAAAGTCTGTCCTTTTGATTAATATAGCATCAACCAAGAGTACCATCAACGAATCGTGTTTCTTACTCAGTACTGGTCAGTCTGTTAAATATAGATTTCGCTGTGATAGTGAATCTTCGACTGAAATTTCTTGGATAGTAATGACAACTGAGCTTTTTAAGCAATGCTCTAGAAGCACTAACAAACGATTTGTTTGATAAAGCAAGTGTTAGAACCAGCTGTGTACTGGGTAGTAATACAGCCAGGCAAGATCCGGGAAACGTGACTTTAAATTTTGGACCAAATACGCAAGCAAAAATATACGGCAAGCTGAGAATGGCAGAAAACCCGACTGCAACTCCAGCGCGTCTGGCCATGGCCATTTCGAGCTGCTTAGTGGCTAGTTTTCTTGTTCTAGAGTTTCGTTCACAGGTAAAATCCACAGTTGCGGCTGGTGGCGGATCTTCGTTTGAATCTTCGGGTGAATTTTGGTTCGGTTGAATTTTCTCGAACGATCCGAGCTCTACAGCGAATGCCCGTGGCACTGCTTTTTCTTGTGCTGTATTGTCTGATATTTTGTGAGTCTTTTTGGCCACTATGGGCGAAAGCTTTTCAGGAGCGCTGTGTGACTCCACTATTCGCAGTTTGTTTATTGTCTCTGGCACGGTAGAAACATTCGATTTCGGTAGTATGGTTTTCCGATGTCGTTTGAACGCCAAAAACAATCCCAAGGTATAGACTGTATACAACGCCATATTTAGGAAAAAAATAGCCACGACTGCTCCAGGAAATACATACTTTGTCACGTCAACATCTATGATATGTAAGTTTTCTGCAATAGTCCAGTTGCTTTTTTTAATTGTCGAATAATAGTTGAGGCAAAATTTAACAGGTGGTGAGAATGGATCGAAAAAAGACTCGACTGCAGCCACTGAAATGGAAATAGCCCAGCTAAGCATGGCCCCTTTGAGAACACTAGTCTTTCTCTCGACTGTCATAAAGGGCTGCGTTACTGCCTTGTAGCGCTCGTAGGCTGTTAACACGCTGTGACAAGCGGCCGCTGTCCAAACGATCAATTGGAAACCGGCAGTTACTCGGCAAATAGCAAGTTTTGTGCTCAGTTTCTGATACAAAACAAACGGTTGCATATATAATATGCAGTTGGAGAACAGCATGTAAATAATATGCAACAAAGCTTGACTGGCTAGAGTAAAACAGGTTGGTATCTTCTGTAATGTCCTGCTTTTGCGTAACACGACGATCAGCCAGATATTAAAGAGCAACATCGGGACCTGAACCAACGCCCAGACTATAAGCAGAATTATTTTCGCCAAAGATTCAGTCATTGAATAGTACCGTTTCTGGAATTATAGTTATGACGGCAAATTAACTGTTCTAAAATAAAAATGTCCTTTTATTGCAATTACTTTAAATCAATACATAATTACATATATGAATGGCATGTTAAGCTAGAGAACAGTTTTTAACCAAATACGGGGGCTGAAAGGTCCTGATTGTTAACTATATGTATGAATTGCAAAGATTAATTACAGTGGGTATGATAATGACGTCCCACGGGTGCAGAAATTTGAGATAAAAGAGTGAATACATCAAGCTTTACATGAATATTATGCGACTTAATGACTATGTGAGAACTTGCATATCACTGCGACTTATCCGTGGAATGTTTTAAAAACCTTCTCATAAATTTATCTCATGTCAAAATGACAAAGCATGTTGCAGCCAAGCTCTTGAAGTTGCAAAAAGTGAGACTTTAACATGGTTTTATTCCAGCTCTTAAAAACATCCACAACACAAAACATTCCTTTTTGGACAACATTGTTTTTTTTAAAGTATCCTGTTGTGTAACTACCTGCTAGCTAACTTTGCGGTAAATGTTACTTGTAAACTAGTTTGTCACTTCAAAATACTCAACTTCTTTTTGTGTGAGCTTTGAAGTTGTAGTTTGTGACATTAGTAAATTGGTAGCAGGAGCGAATAGAATGGATCAATTTTTAGATAAGTTTTTTGTGAATTGCGTGAATTAAATTTCTGAAAAGAATCACTGTTACTAACCGTCCTACATCTTTCTTACATACAAAAATCAAAATTTTCCCACAACATTACTTTTAGCTAAGCTAGACCATTTATTTTAACTTTTTCCTGCCGCCGCCTCAGCGGCGGCAGGTATTTATATTGCTTTTTACTTTTCTCTGTATTTGGGAGCAGAAGCATACTTAACGTGCTAAGTTATCATGAATGCGGGTGCCGAAATTTTAATTTTATATTTAATTAAAAATTTATATTACTAATTAGCACGTCAAATGCAACAAAACTAAAAATGTGATTGTTGAAGTTCTTGAACTAACAGTTTTTAATATATTTAACATGATTACATAATCAGATTGTGCAGTTTTAAGCTTGTGACCCTCTTGGCCATAATTTGAAACTATCGTTGCTGTGTTGCCATAATCTAATCCAAAACATAATTTCTTTTACAAAAGGTCCGCATGCTAGTATCCAAAACATAAACTATGGCTTGAAAATTGTCGAAAAGGGGGGTTGGTGGCATAAAGACTTTTTAAATTATTCTATTGCAATTAATTACTTGACGAATTAAATATTTGTTTACTAATTAATTGAATATAAACTATCCCCAATGTTTTTTGCGCAATTTTTCATTAAGGGCGCTATATGTATCTGTATTTGTCCGCACTGTTTCATTGTATGCATTTCATTTGTATGCTTGTTAGCAAACTTTTTGCACTTGAAGAATTTTGCAGAAAAGGGTTGACAAGTATCGCACCAAGTGTGATTAGCTGCATTTGGAATGAATTTTTGAAATGTGATTCATTCAAAAGGTTGAATCGAATAAATTTAATCTAATTGAATTGGCTTTGGCTAAAATATTTTAAACTAGACACGCTAGAGTAAGTACTAAGTATTCACGCTATCAATGTTTGTACTTCAAGCCAAAATATTATTCATTTTTGACTTTACCTTATTTTTCTAAGGACTAAGTAAATAATAGTTTACGAAAACTATTTTTAATTATTGTACACTTTTTAAGCGGCAGGGTCAAACTTTGTGTAAGTACTAATTGTTGATAGCAAGAAATTACTGTAAAAATTTGCATGAAACTGCTGCTTGTTGGTTTTCAGCTTTCAAGGCTTGCTCGTCAAAAAATGCTGTTTAACTTCGCTGATATTTCTTGCTGCGTACAGGACCCACCTGCATAATTTGTTATTTACTTTGAATGTAAGAATACTTAGGTTACTTTGTTCTTCACTGTTGTCTGAGAAGCAGTGTCTACTACTATCGTACTACTGTAGTATAGTATAGCTGAGCATGTATTAATTCGGTTGAGTCGTAAGCCATAGACGATCGTGTATCCGGCCAAGAATCGTTAAAGTCGAATTAAATTGAGGGAACAATTTAAACCGTTGTCACTGAATCTGCCATTAGCACCAACGTGGAATACGGTAGTAGAGTTTTTGTAGCACAAAAGTGAGTAACAACACAAAATTTTGCCATTTACTGCTGAGTGCTGAAAACTTAAAATCATGTTTGTTTTTACAGTTCAGTTGTGATTTAAATTCGTTAATTTTAGAAAAGTTGAAACGGCGTTCAATGGATTAAGAAATGACAATTTTGGCTTACGTTGTTCCTTGAAAAACTAAATTTTTTATTCCGCCTAGAGGCGGAATATTTGTAATAGTTTCGTAGCACCAAGAGTACATGCTTGGTGCTACGAGCCACCACAGGGCCTATGCTTACCATAGGCCTAGTATATGGCAGTCTTTTTTTCTGCCAATGGGGGCCAATAAGAAGAACAACGTGTTTATTCTGCACAAAAGTTTTGAATTTGTGTTTAAATACTTAGGTACTCAAGTTAAACTTATTTTTTTCTGAAATACGTAAAAATTTCTATTGTTTTTCGGATTTTTTTCTCATTGGCTTCGCACCCCCTGCAGTTTTTTCTGTCTGGCTTTTGACTGACATACATTAAATTGGCTGACCAATATGGCTTGGTATGCAAATTAGTACAACAAGGTAGCCAATCAATTTTTTGTTAAAGTTACGTCTAAGACAAAAGATCCAGTCGGATTTAAGAGGCGGCGCTTCAACAAAGTAATATGCAAATTAGGTTGGAAATTCCTGTTTACTGGTCAGAACAACAATTCAGCGGCGGTGATTACTACTCGGTGGAAAAAGTGAAGCGGTGGCAGACGGACGGTGAAGGCCGTTCTGTAATTTTGAAGGTTGCCGCTGGCGTGTTTTTGAGTTATTGATTCGAGTAAACGCCGAGCAATCTGTATTGTGTTCAAAGTGCCCTTTTGGATTATGGGAACCTACCTAATCTATGGCATTGACTATGAACAGTAATTTCTAGTGATACATGCACAGTTAGCCATCAGGCCTGATTTTGATATGGTGATCAAACTAGTTACACATATTACCTATGTTGTTTGCAAATTATTTCACCAGCAGATGTCGCCTTGACTTTTGACAAGTTAAAATGATAAGTCACTGAAAGGTTCAGCAAAGTGCGGAAAATAGCATAGTTAAACTACCGAATTCGAATACAGAAAAATAGTGATGAATGCGAAAATCTGTTGGTTGTGCAGTGAGGTTGTGCAATGTGTACTGCTCGATACATATGTATGTGTTACCCATTGCGCGCTAGTTGCCGCGCAGCGCAATATTTTTACGCAAGTTCATTTTATATAACGGAACTGTACGTATCTGTGCTCAGAATTGCGTATGCTACAGAATTTACCAAGCCCGACGTACGCAACTGAACCAATTTCCTGTGAAATACATGGTGCTAGAAGCAGAGCAGAAACAGCAATAGTATATACCTACAATAGCACATACCTACAGTACATATCACCGTCTATGCTGTATGCAACCGTATATATTTACAAAAGTGATTTTTTTGCAACTTAAACACCTCATGTATGCAAATTTCACTTGCTTACTGGCCTACTGGCTTTTTAGCCTAATCATATTGACTTTTGTTTTGTATAGGTATTTTCGCCACTATGCCGGAATTTGCCCCTTTTAGGGGCCCACTTGTTTAGATTAGGACAGGTGCACAAAAAAGCAACTGAAATTACAACTTTTCAAAAATGCTAACTGACATTATGATTTCGAAACTTTCAATTTAAACTGGTTTGCAATCATAAAACAGCCATACGGTCTAAATTCTCGTTAACTCATCGCCGAATTTGAAGTATAATTAAAAAGAACGTATAGATACTCGAAACCGAAAGCATGAAAGCAAGAATGATTATCTACTTGCATAGAAGATATTTGGGTGCCGATCAGGCTGAAAAATTCGATGAAAATTCGTATTGAAATATAAAATGATCCACCAATTCAGAAGAATTTAGACTTGACCCTAAGTACGAAACAAAAAATTTCCATTGGATTGAAGGAGTCGCTACTCGCTAGTGGCCACTTTTTGGCCACCGCGTATATACTATAGTGCATTGGCTCAGTTTAGCACGTATCTTCTGTTACTGTGTTTAATTGCATATTTCTGTTACTGTGTTTAATTGCATAATGGAACGTTGGTAGGTCCTAATAAAAAAATGCATTGTATGTGTGCGCGTGTCTGTTCTTGATGTGTGATAATCATGTTCGGATTTCATTGTATACGCATACACAAGAGCTCACTGATTCGGCAGTGGCAGACACATATCATCACAGCACACAGATGATCAGACAAGTGCTGACAAATTTGTGTGCAGTTACAGTACTATGGCAAAGCCTGTCACAACAATGTTACCCAGATTGTTTATCAGCACGTCAGAACCTGAATATTTTGAAGTCCATTTTGCAGTTTGATTGGTGAACCATGCGGTGGCAAGACTGTCACAGCGGAGTGCTGACACTGGTGTGAGCAAAGATGCGGTTTCTAATCCGCGGTTTAAAATATAGTACGTTACAGTGGATTCGAATTTCTAAGCGGGTTTCTCAATGAAGTTATTAGTTTTTAACTTATGTATTAAACTTAACTGGGAAGCAAGGCGCAACCACGAAAACATGTAGCAGTTTGACACGTTGTGTAAATGTGTTGATTTAAAAATTTTACTGCCGCATTTTATATTCGAAGAATATTCTCGGCGATCTAAGCATGTCGTGAAGAAAACTAGGTATCAGAAATTAGTCTAACTTTACTCGCGAACGGTGCTTGTTTATGTTGAGTCTCAGTCCAACAGGTCTTTTAATTTTGATTACGGAGTTCTAACCCCGTTAGCGTTCGAGTGAGTGTGTGCAGGTGTGTGTTTTCCTTTTGCACATATTTTATTGTGCAACTGCAATTGCTACAGATTAACTGAACCGTAGCTTTGACCAGATCTGTTTGCGATTGCAGCAGTTTTTAGCTATGTGCCAACCATCAAACCAAGAAGCTGCGGTACTACCACTTATCTAAAGTCTGAATCTAAAAATTGCTGGAACCTGAGGCAATAGAAAGCACGTGATTTTGTTACAAAAAGAACAAATATAGGCACCAAGAGTACAACGAGTAGTCGCAAATAACACCCCGCCTGTATTATTTCAGGGTTCAGCAATGAAAAATAACTGATAACCTGCATTTTTGCGGATTTATAATTTTTGAGATGTGATTGCTTCCATACCATAGCCACCGAAAAATTGACATTATATATAGTTGAGTGTCCTTCTGCTTTTGAAACAGGTTTACAATGGCCATTGTACTTGGAAAAGTAGATACTTGTCGAAAATTTTGCCAAAAATTATGTTTGTTGTAACGTTTTGACTTGTTGAGCGAATATGACGCTGCAGATGTATGATTCGACCTTAAAAAGCATGACTACAAATGCTAACGTATTAAAAATTTGTGACTGTATAGCTGACCTGAAATTCATATTTTAATAATCAGTGTCATAAACAGCATAAGTAAGTTCTTACTTTTAAGGTTTCATGAATGCTTAATAACGTTTCTGTCACGAATGACCAACTTGAAAATTTTTCTAATTATAGCAGTAATAACAGGACAACATGTAATTTCTAACAGTAATGAAATTGTGAAATGACGCAATAAACCAGTCTGACTGTATTACCTCGTGAAATATTATTTAATGATTAGAACAGTACCTGTTGCAAGCTTTTATCCTAACGTTTATGTATTATGGAATACGGTATACAGTATGAGTAATATGCACTAAAACATTATCAAAATTAACCAATAATTGTTATTTAATTTGTAATTTAATTTGTAAATAATAATGTAATCTCATTTTGAATCAAGTGCCTGACTACTACAAATATCTAGAGATATTTTGACTGCATTGCCAGTATATACTTAACTACAGCGAATACTGTATAAATAGCTCTAGATTACCTATGCTCTAAATATAGTGAGGTAAGATCAGCTGAACTAACTAACGCCTTGATGATTTCTGTGACAATAAAACCCTAGCAAAATTTGTGTTGTGTGTCTGTCTAGCTTAAATAACGTATCATGTATATGAATCGCTGATCATAACTAATGCCCAACGGGAGGTGTTAGAAATATCCATTAATTTTCCAAAGTTTTTCCCCACAATATGTTAACACAATGATAAATAGATTTGACTGCTGGGTAGAATTTAATTTTCTTGGAGAACTATTCACTCATAACAAATTAATTTTCAGGTAAAATGACCCTTCTATGGTAATTTGAGCGAATCTTCAAAGCAAAAACGTTACATATGTAGCTTGTGTTTGAAAACACACTTGAACGCATTTAAATTTGGTCTGTTCAAGTTTTAAAAATAGCTTGTCTCATAAGAGCTGTTGGCTTGAAAAGCAAAGGTCACATCGGCTGACTGACAATCGCAGAGGTCCTTCCTTAAGGAAATTTTGTGGGCCGGGCCGACCTCTATACCTGCGGGCCGGCTGCGGGCCGGGCCGCGTCGCGGGCCGAGTGTAAATGCCAAATTTTTTTAAATGATATGTGAATTGTGCATAAATTACGTGCAAGAATTTATAAAAATTATTTAAATTTTGTAGCTTACTTAACTAGAATTTTTGAGCAACATGCGCTTAAAAAGCGTGATAGACGAACCAACTGTGAAAAAATTAACTCAAATGATTGAGTTTAAGCCTTTAAATTGTTATTCAAGCATTTGTATAAAATCACGTGATCATCAACAGTGCTTACTAATTGGCTGTCGCATGTGGTGCCAGATATAAAAACGCACGACGAGCAATTCAGATTTTTCCCACGTGGGGCACTGGGGCGCCCCATGGGATGTCACACGACGCCCCATGTGCCACCCCATGGGGCGTCATGTGGCAACCCAAGGGATGCCCCAAAAGGCACCCCACGCGTTTTCCCCATCGTGTGAAACAGGCTTAAGACACTTATCTATCTGTCAGTCTGCATGCACTCTGCAGCACAGTTAAAGCGTCAACAGCCAATAGTATACCTACATTTACCGTAATGAACCAGAATCATAAGCGCAATATTGCCTATAGCGACGTGTTGGACAAAATATACCAATTAGGCTTGTAGGTTTGGCCAAGAATTAACCCAAATATTGTGTATATTTAATATAAAAGTAGGATTTAGCAAGTAAAACTATTTCGAAATTATTAAAACTTATTCGAGACTATTTCGAGATCGAAAACTATACTTCGAGGATTTGCTCCTTTTAGGGGCCTACTTGTTTCCATACGCATACATTGAATCCAGGTTCATATGTACATGTCCTGGTCTTGTCCCTATCGATTAGTCCTTAAGCAATACCAAAAAAAGTGCCAGGCCGAATGTGTTTTATTTTTGCATGAGCCAACTTGAAAAATTTTTTTGATTGATATTTTTTGTTGTGGCTGACCAAAGTTTGTCATTTTCCCTACCTCTCTCTAGCTATATTCTTAAAAGAAAAATATAGGTCATGGATCGGCGTTTGAGTTATATACACAATATTCGTCATATCAAATTTTAATAAGTCAGCAAGTTATTAAAGCAAGACAAAAAGTGATGATTTTATGAACTGAAGTTAAGCATGTTAATACTTTTTTCTAGTGACGCAATGGTAAGAAAGGACCGGTAGTTGGATAATACTCAAGAACGATGCTCCTATCTAAAAAATAACATAGTTTTCAGAGAAAGTACACAAGTGCGTTCATAAACATACATGTAACGGGTCACTCACTATTTGTGGGTGGGCCTCTCCGAGTCTCCGTCCAAGTTTCGGGAACACTCACACGCGATATACCCAAAATGCACTGCATTTTGGTAAGTTTTTGATCAAAAGTGCCGTTGTTACCCACTTTCGTCCAAGGTTTCGAAACACTGCTTAGGTCCATCGATTTGGAGGGGGGCTGTTTTCCCCCCATCCTTCTCTCTTGCATGTATACACGTACATATTTAATTGACTTGGACACCCTGTTCAGTAATAGTCGATGACAGCGCATTTAAATAGGGTTATGGGGGTTCTGATGTGCCTTTAAATTGCATCACATGTCCAACCTTGATTTCTTTGTGCAACCTACACAGTTATTTTTCAATGTACATCTTACCAGTGTAATTGACACTGTAAACCCAGTTTTAAACCTACATTTGAACTAAGGCGCTGTCAAAAGCTGCTTTTGGGTGTTAAAAGGACCGTGCGACTTCGTCCTTTGCATACAGTGCAATTTGTTTGGCCTATGATGCGGCTTAGGGTTTCAATTACACGCACAATCGAATAAACAATTATTTCACATTCTTTCTCAATGTTCAAATAGGTATCTTGAATCTTCCATATGCTGTGTGGTTACTGGTTACTTTTTAGGTACCCGGCAAGTTTTGATATGCTTACCCATAAGCCTAACACACCACCGATGTTTCCCAACGCTGATTCGACTGGCATAACATAATAATCTGTTGTTGTCATTACTTGCAAACGACTATGTCGAAATAATAGTGAAATTTTATTGCTGATTTCTTCACTGGTAGCGTTGGTATATTTAAGTCTGAAACTATAAAGTTTTTTGTTGAAATTGAATTGATCAATTGGCGAAGTTGTAAAACGGGGATTACGACGTGCCGAAATTGTGTAATAGTGGGTTCTCGTCTGTTCTAATATTTTTGAATCAGGAAGAATTGAATTGAACTCAGACATAAAAAACGGGTAATTGAAAAAATGTCATGTCATAAAAAACGGGTAATAAAAAAAATGTCATACACTCTCATATACTCTTGGTATTATTCAAGTAGTGTAGAATTGGCATATGGATGAGAAAACGCGTTTAAACGTTTAAACGCGTTTTTCGGTTGTAAAAGACTTTCAACCGTTTAAACGTTTAAACGTTTAAACGTAAACGGGTTTGAACGTTTAAACGTTTAAATGTTTAAACGCGTTTAAACGTTTAAACGGTTAAAGAAGTAAGCGTTTAAAGGCGTATAAAACGTTTAAACGATTATACATGTACGCGTTTAAACGTTTAACCTCGTTTAAACGTTTAAGCGTCTAAACGTTTAAACGCGGTTAAACGTTTCAACGTTTAAACGTTTAAACGCGTTTGAACGTTTAAACGGACTAAACGTTAAACGGTTCGAAAACCGCGTTTTTTTTGAACCCGTAAACGTTTAAACGGTTCCAAACCGTTTAAACGTTTAAACGCGTTTAAACAGTTCAAACCGTTTAAACGTGCCCATGCCTAATGTAGAACTGCCGAATGGCCTTGTAGTGTGGCGAATTTTTTCACAGTGTAATGCAAATTAAACGACGAAACTTCTATAAGGATTTTATTAAAACTGACCTCGCAAATGATAAGGTCTGTTTGTATACCACATAGTTGCAGCCAATAGGACATTCCTGCTGGCAGTGTATGAATCTTATATGGCTAAGATTTCGGTCAGCAAGACTGAAGAGCGGTGCCCAGACACACTTATATATTTCTTTTCCATTACAATATCTCTGCGATGGATCATGAGCCAATGAATTCAATACTATTGGAGGCTCGCACTGCCCTGCACATCCGCCCTCGCTCATAGCTATTCGCCATAGACAAGTGGCAAAACACAATTGCTGATCGTCTGTAACAAATAATTGTAAACAGGAACCATTAACTGTTTAAAGTAATTAGTAGCGATTTCGGCGATATGTCTTTGAAGCAAAATTTTGCAGGGATCTTCAAACGCACAGCAAAGACGTAATATATATATATATATATTTTGTAAACTAAACACAAATTCTGTTTTTTTAAATTTTTTGCAATTTCTAGTTTAAGGCTAGCTACCACATTGGATTACTGAACACTAAGCCAACGTGGTAGCTAGTCTTAACATGTACATTTAAAAAAGTATTTGTTTACATTTTTATATAGTTTCAAAAAATTATAATTGCTTGGCTACTACTTTACTAGCCACTTCAAAAGAGAACTTCCACTGAAATTTAACGTAAGAGATCATCAAACTCGTTACTACCACCTTAACTGCAAATGTCGCAAGGCGCCTCAAAAAGTCGCAGTGCCTCATGCTTGGATGGGCCATTTGGCCGTCTGCACTCTACGTGATGAATACCCAATCTGGGGCTGTTGTTTGTCAACTGAACATGGGTGGATCTCACCACGGTGGTTTAAATCATGGTTTTTCTAAAACCTGGTCCAAACCATGGTTTTTTTGAAGAACCCTTTCCACCAAGGTGGTTTAGAACGTTTTTGAGTACGAAAAAGAACGCATTATTCTATTTTATGCACCAAAGCTTGTTCGAAATGTGTTCTACCGAGACTACATCGCTTGCTTTTCGTAATCAAACATTCTAAATCCCATTTCACCAACGTGGTTTTTCTTTAAAACCAGGTTTAAACCACGGTTTTTCTTCCACTGAAAGAAAAACCGCGTTCAGACCTGGTTTTTCAAGATAAAAGTGAAAAATCATTATAGTTTTTATCCATTTTGCTACATTATTTCTGCGTATCTTTATTTTAGTAACTGAATGGGCTTACTCAACTCAACCTTTTGTTGTTTCAAACTTTTATGTTTTAAATTGTGCACCTTCATGTGCACCTTCAAGCTTAATTGTTCTTATCTGAGGTTGGGGTGCCTTAGGGGAAGGGGAGTAACATATGTGAAAATAAGCAAAATAGGAGAACTTTGATTTTTGACCTGGGTAGCCCGCCCCGAAATTTTCCCCAAGTGACATTGTACACAAGGTTCCGTCCCCCGGCCGAAAAAAATTTTGATACGTCTCCAATTGACCAAATTTAGCCTAAAAATAAAAAATTCTCCAAATTTTTTTACTGGGGGCTGCCGCCCCAGTCAGACCCCTGCAACTTTGTGGCTTACTTTTCCTTCTCATTATTTTTCATCAAAGCCTATGCATCAGTACCCCAGTACATTATACTGCATTTACTTGTGTCATACACTATTCAATGTGACGTTCTCTGTTTTTATTTTCCTTGTCAGAAAAAATTTCCGATATGTCTCCAATTGACTAAGTTTGGCCTAAAAATCAAAAAGTGGTTTGTCTTTCGTGACACTATGTGTATGTGTACATGAATTGCATTGCGTACAGTTTATTAGCGTAATATAGACACCGTTTTAGCTGTTCTACGGTTGCAAAAGTGACATTTTAGTGAATTCGTGGTCTGTATTGTTAAAACACTTCGTAAACTTTCCAGATTTGCTAGCTTCTGGCAACTCGCTGGCCTGTCGGTTGCGTAATTCTAGTGTTTTGAGCACCACTTTCACTTTCTATGCTTACCTGGTTAAAAGCATTGTTTTTGAACGAAGTATGCGAATCTGTGTCGTTTTTGGTAGTAAAAAAATGCAGATCTTTGCATATTTACACATCTCAAAAAACTGAAAAGCCATTTCCTGGCTACGCTACTGAGGTGTTTTTTAATACGACCAAACAAAATGTCTTCGCGAACAAACGTAAAACGAAGAAAACGATCTTTTTGCAAACTATGAGCAAAACTGCCTTGGCCACACTACCGCCTTAAGGTGGCGCTCCGAATAACTGACTTTAAGCAGTAAACGTTCTTAGTCACCTTTTTAGGTCTTTGTTTTTGAAGAAAGGTTGTTCAGCAGTGAATTAGTTTTTGATTGATATACATAACATGTAGTTTTGTTGAAATTTATTTTTTGACCTGAATTTTAATATGGCAAAATCTTCAAATCAATTTACCGAAAAATTGTACATATATGGCTTTTATTACTTTTTACAACGGTTTCCATAACGGTTTCCATGTGACTGCAACTTTTCAAAAAGTCGTTTATGTTGGCAAATCTTTCTAAAAAAATTTGCAAATTACGATGAGCGACATTGACAAAAATACACTATTTATCAAGAATGTTTCGTTAGCTAGTTTTTGTCTTTTCTAGCTTTTCTCAACGGTTATTTGCACTAAAAATACGCTCTATTTTTTGACACTGTCGTTTGTGTGGGCAAACTTTAGGTTTTTCTGATCGGCAATAGCCTTTTTTTGATTCGTGGTAGCTCTCTTCCTTGCCATGCTTTCATTCTGAAATTTGACTTAAAGTTAGAAAATAAGTAGATGCAGTGTACCTTTTTTGAAAATGCTGATTTCTGTTTTTGGTGAAAATCTTTTAAAGTTGACCAATTTTAGAAAAATTAGTGTATTTTATGCCAAAACAATTGGATTAAAATTATAAGAAAAGTTACACCTCGGCAACATAACTGCCTACACTTTAAGCTATAGAAAGTAAAATTTTAGCAAAGTTTCGCTCAGTTATGCCGTTTGAAAAATTGTGCGCATTTAGCGAAAATAGAAATTTTCAATCGGTCATAAAAAATTAAAACAAGGCAGCAGAAACGTGAAACTTACTCAGAAACCGAGCTTTGTAGAAGGCTTTAATATATTCAAACGAAAGTTATTCTAGCTAGAATCTACGTCGCCTTACAAGATAATAAAGTCATGGAAGTTATTCGGAGTGCACCTTAAGACGGACCCACAATTGTTGTGTTATTACCCTAGACTGAGCAACTTATGTATTACGTCTGAGCGACGGCCTTATAGCTCACGATTGTGCGTCCTAGATACTTAATCGACTATGTTTTAAACGTCAAGTCCGTTAAATGGTGCTTTCGCGATACACGAATAACGCGATACGCGATGGCCAAAAAAGTTGTGTTAACGTAGTCTTGTATACCACGACTACTTTGAGAGTTTTTGTCAAAATGTCATAAAGTTAAGTCGGATGACCGTACAAACCTAAGTCGTTAGAAAACTTATGCGCATACTTTTATTAGTGTATTTTCGACAAGGTTTTGTAGGATGGTTAATTTTAATGAACTTTTGCTCTTTCAAAACAATATCAACATGATAGCCGGCTGGCGCATGTAGATATTCCGCATTAGTTGGGACGTCCTTGCGATGCATTATATACATCAAACCATCGTTCCACTCCAAGAATGAACTCTCGATTGATCTATCAGTTGGCAACTGAATCTCTAGGAGCAGCCCTTAAATTAATAGTCACAACTGTTATTATTGAAGAAAGTTCGGAATTTATTTGTTGTGCTACACCACAGTAAGTAATTGAGTTTACATAATTATCACGTTTATAGTTTATATAGTGATATGAACGGCTGTGTCTCGTTAAGGCCACACGAAATTAAGTCAGTAGGGTCCCATTAGGTCCACTCTTTTGCGTGTTTCGTTAAGGCCACAATTGTAGTGTTAAGGCAGCAATGATGTTTAATTGTATAATGCTAGTTTTTACTCAAGGGGAATTTGACTTCTCACCTTCGATATGAAACGTTATATATAAATTATATAACATTTCATTTCATTGCACTGTGACTCTAACGAAACAGTTGCTGCCTTAATGGGACGCCGGTGTTGTTAGTTTTAGTGAAAATTGTGGACCTAACGACACTGCTTCCTTAACGGTACACAATCATATGAACGCAACATAAATTATAACAACTGTAGATTTAGGATATCTAAGTGACCTGCTAGGATATCTGAGGATATCTTGTTTAGTAAGGTTACTACTTTGCTGTACAGTGGTATCAATAGTTGACTGACTTTCTGTAAGGTTCGACTATTGTTGGGCTGCCCTTGATACGATTTTAAACAAGTTTTTGGATTAGCTCAAAATGGGGTACTGTGTAACTAAATGGGTGTAAATATGTGTCTGGTCAGTTTTTATAGCTGCAGAGGCGACATGATATAGTTAAAAACGTTTAGCAAAACCAGTCTAATTGAAAGTTAAATAATAAAGGGGCAAGGATGATAAATTATATTTGAGAACACTTATGGTGTCTAGAATTTTGAAAGTTAAACTAAATTCTATTGCTCCTGGATTGAGATCTATCAAGAAATATAAAATTTAGCTAGTCGCATTGTTGGAGTATAACATAACTTTATCACGCGCAATGGATGTCTGATAAACAGGACCAATGCCAGGACACATGCCGGCTGAAGTGTATCGTCTTTTTCCAGCACTGCAACACTGTTCTGGTGATAGCTTTTGACCATTAATCATGCAGCTCGTTACCAAATCCAAACAAGAGTATGAAACATGTTCAAGTAGTTGCATCACGTCCATGTTATTAGCTCGAAGCAAGTGTTCCAGAAAAAAGTTTCCATTTGTTAGCCAAGTGATTTGATAAAGTCGAATGACTGCTGCTTTTACGTCCATGTAAGGAAATGAAGCCGTAACATAGCCATAAATTTCCATAAATTCCATCATTTCCTGGTCATTGTCAAGAAAATGTTTCAGTCTTTTTTCGTTGTACCTGAATTAGGTAATAACTTATTATTTTCCGCTGAACGTCCACTTCTTTCTACTTTTTAGCTTGTGAAGATCTGTTTCACTAAGCACATCAGTTATTTATGGCATCAAAACAGCTGCCAGTATGTAACAATTAGAAATAAATAAATTTTACACAAATGTAAATGTGCGATGCAGATGCAGATGCAGATTTAATTCACCAAAATGTTGTAGTACCTTATTAGTATATTATTTTAGTAGTTTGTCTCGTACAAAACCTATGTACCACGTACACGCCTTATCTTGCTTTCTGCCAAAAGTTTTGGACTACCGGAGTTACGGACATAATTGTAATAATTATAATATGTGCCTAAATCCAAAACATTTACCTGCATGTTTTGATTAGCGTCAGCTTTTGTTTAAGCTTATTAGTTGTTGTTCGCACGCTTGCCTACCTATATTTTGCTTATGTCTGGTCTGTATAATCGTATATTTAAATCCGGTCGTTTACAGTTAGTTGTTGGTTATTCTGATTGTTGCGGCCAAGTGTGTTACTTATTTAACTGCCAATAAACGGCTACATAATTTTAGTTTCGCAACAAAATAATCAATTTTATATACATCATATATATTACGCATTGGAGTCTTTCAGCAAGTATCAAAACCAGAAATGCACGAGGAGAATCGGCGAGGGAGGGGTGCCCGAGCCCTGCCGAAAGGGGGGATGGGGTGCTCCCTAGTTTTGGCCATTTTTCGGCGACAGCCGAAAATATTTCACAATTTTACAATTTTTAACTCATTTTTGAGGTACTTTTTTGGCCGCCGGCGAAAAATTTTTTGCAATTTTTCATTTTTACGCATTTTTGGGGCACTTTTTTGGCCGTCAGAGGGGGAGGGGTGGGGGGTCCAGGGGGGGTGCCGGATGTCTGAGGGGGGGGGGGTGCCGCCCCCCCTCAGGGGGGGTAGTCATCACCCCTACTCCCCCTATGTGCATCTATGATCAAAACAATAATCAGCGTTTGTAAATATTGCCAGTATACCTGCTCGTTGAGTTTAATTTTGTTTTTAACTTTATTTCACTATAAGTGAAGGTCCAGTACAAGAATGGTAGACACAAGTTTCAATGATAATAATATAACATTAAACAGGGGCCACTTTTTTTACTAGGCAATAGCTATAAAATCAACCGGTTTTGGGGGGGAGGGTGTGGCAGAATAAACTGTTCTTGCCCTCAAGACTTCAAAAATACGCAAGTAAATTTTTCAAGATTTCAAAATTTTTGGGTTAGCAATTTCGCGAAGCAGGTGTCTAATGTTGATGACTATTAATACACTGTCCGTTTAAAATTGAAAAAGAATCGTTTAAGGTTATGTAATGTACTTTTTTGGTTTTGAAATAGCTATGGCATTATACCTACTTTTGTACGTTTTTATTAAAATTTCTTTTATTTCTATACTTCGTTTTCAGTTAATGTGTATAATAAATTACTACTTTGTCTTTTTTTAGCAACGAAAAATCCTTAACGATGACTGATTACTGCATTTGCTTCCACATGTATTTTCGTTTTATGGTATTACTTGTTACCAGCACCATGCAGTTTGAACTAGTTCGATTCAAACGCGGAAATGGTTAATCTCATAAGTACAGTTTTTTAAGAATAAGCCACGGAGCGAAAAACTAAAACTTATTTTATTTGCAACAATTTTTTAAATGCCGCTAAAAACAGTGAAAATCGCGAGAGAAAATCTGTATAAGCTGCCAATTGTAAACAAAATGTAATCGTTTGTCACTTGCTCGTGTAAGGGGGAACGTGCAATAAGATAGTGTGGAAGAGCTTTTCTTCATCCCCCCTGTTGGGTTAGTTTAGTTTAGTTAACCCAGTAAACTGTATTCCTGTTTATTGTTTACCTTTTAAATTATGGAAATCAAAGTGACCTGTGATGGTCGTTTTCACGCCTTATCAGTAGACAAGTTTAACACAAGTTTCAGCATAGCCATAACTTTGAATAGCAAGTGGTTTAAGTGGTTAGCGCAAGTAAACTTGTTAAAATCACAGATTATGAGCTAAGACTGGTAACTCTAGAAACTGGGAGGAAAGCCTTTCGAACCATTTATTATATTTTAGCTGTAAGGGCATCCCTTACCATAGCTCATAAACTGGGGTTTTAACCCATTTGATTCAGGTCCGACGGTAGTCCGAAGATTATCAGTGTTTATATTTGTCTATGTGATTTGCGCCAGTTAATTCAAATAAATTTGTGAACGACTCAAAGTTGTAAAAGGGAAAGGAACTTGGACACTTAGACCCTAATCAGTTACGCCTACGCGGTTGCATACGTGGCGCTGCGAGTAGGGTCGGTTACACAGTTTTGACTCTGTCTTCTTTTCGTGTCAAATTTGATTATTTTCGCTCTGTTAATCTGTGAGAAATTACTGTCGACGATGCCGATTTCTGTCGTGGACCTATTTGTCAATTCGCAAAATAATTCGGAATATCGATTATAAACTGTTGGATACTAAACATTTTGCTCAATTTATAATAATATTGCAAAGTGACTGAATCTTTCGAGTCAAACTTTTCTTCGTTGCTAATCGGTCGAAGCTATTGCCGCCCTTCTTTGGATCCTGAAACACTGATTTCTGGTAACAATTGGTCAAGAATTTAGTCATGTACTATTAGTTAGGACTGTCAACTGCAGAATTTTGTTTTTTTTTGTTTTTGTTTGTGCAAGGCACGTTCCGATGTACATAGTGTATAGTTAACTGTTGGAAATAGAGTGTATTGTACAACACAACCTAGGTTGCAATATTGTTCGTGTTTCAAATTAGTGGTAACGCTTATGTTGCTAGGGCTATTTGGCTAGTGTTTTAATAATTTATTTTGATCATTTTTCATTTCACCTTTGTTGCATTTGTTTTTTTTGTTTTGTTTTGCTAGTTTTGGAATTTTAAGTATTTTAATTTTGCATGGATCAGTCACCAGCTGCTAGCCAACCTCATGAGAGAAGTTCTGGTTTTGGGCTTTCGCCTGGTTCGTTTTCGGGCCGCCCATGGGAACGTTTTGATACCTGGCTATGTACTTTTGAAAGATACATAGTTGCAAACCGAGTAACTACTGATGAAAGAAAAGCTGCCATTTTACCCTCGTATTTACGCGGGGCTGCCGAAATTGTATACAATGGTTTGGCTGCAGATGACAAACATGACTATAACCGTCTAGTGACGGCCTTACGTAGGCAGTTTTCTTCTGATTTTACTGCCGATTTGGAAGCAGATTTACTGATGACTAGGCGACAAGGGGAGGCTGAACCTGTTACAGACTACGCGTTTGAAGTGCAGCGGCTTGTTCAAGATGTGTTTGGCAGTGTGGACAGTGTGGCGCAGGACATTCTCCTAAGAAAGCACTTTCTGCATGGCATGCTTCCAAGGTTATACCAGTTTGTTACCTCGCCACAGCCGCCAGCCACATTTGAGGAAGCCGTTGCACGAGCGCGCGCCCAAGAAGCACGCGACCACCTGTTGTTCAACTCAGCACCCTGGTTGAACCGTGGCATTCCGGGACAAGCTAGGCGAGAATTTCCTCAGCAACGTCACCATCATCACCGCAATGAAAGCCGATGCAGTCAGGATCACTGCCGTGCTCCAATGTTCGCTAATGGCGCCCTGCGTCGCGAACCTGGCAATCTGGCAATCAGGTAAGTCAAGATGATTTAGCCAAGCTAGAGAGACGCATGCAGGAATTGTTTCAAAACTCTGTAGATCAGTTGCGCCAATCGGTAACTTCAACGGCGCGAAATTTTGCCAACAGGACACCACCGAAAGGCGGATGGAGCACGCGCCCTAGCATCCCGCCGCATTATCAGTCTACTTACCAGTCCACCAACCGAAATTTTCGGTGTTACGGTTGCGGACAAACTGGTCATATGAAATGGAACTGCACAAATAGCAGAAATATTCAACGACCTGGCAATTTTCGGCCCACATACCCCCCTAGGGTTAACTATGCACGTGGAGCACCGCGTGCAGTTCAGTCATTTGAACATCGGGGTCAGCGTTTTACTAATGCCTGCAATACCGTCAGAGCGCCTTTGCACGCATACACTGGTCCAGTTTACACAGCACAAGTATCTGCGCCAGAAAACGACTACCAGTCCAGGTGTCAAGAAATTGGGAATACTTTGCCTAATGGTGGCGTAAATATTGGATGTGCAAATTCTGCTGAGGCCAGTGAGCTAGAAATGCTTCGTGAGCAAAACAGACGGCTTTTGGAGCGAGACGATCTACAGGCTGCAGCAGCAACAGTAGCAATCAGTCCCAAAAGTTACCAATCAAAGACTGATAAAGCAACGCAGTGCTACGTATCCAATACTGATTTCACAAAGCGGCGCACAGACACAAAAATTGACGGATCTAGCAAAAAGTTTGAAATGCAAGGATTCATTTTGATGGCTGTGGTATTGTTATGTTTGTTCTTTCCAGTGGCGCTTGCATTTGAATCACCTGACATGCTAGCTGGAGAATTGCGCCGTGTGGGTACCATCATCCACAGTGGAGTCGGGTTAGTGTTTGAACCAGAAGGTTTAGTGTTAACGCAGAACAATGTACGATATTTTCCCGTAGTGTTGCACACAAATATATCGTCTTTGCAGCCACCAGGACCAGATACACGAACTGTGCGCCAAGAATGCAAGCTGCACCCCGTGTATTGGCGCCTCAAGGAAGTGATGCAGACCACGGCTGAAGCATACACGGGACTCCTGGACACTGCTTACTACTCGGATCTTCTTGGGGGTATATGTAACCGCACGCCAGAGTTATGTCAGTCGCAACCCCAAAGGCAGAAACGATTGGTGTATTAGCTGCTGGAATTTTGGGTCTAGGAGGGGCGGGCTGGACTTGGCATAGCTAACAGCATTTATTTGGGTAAGCTGGGTGGATAAGTGAATGCCTTATATGACGCCGTTTACCTGCTTCAACATCAAAGTCATTTACGAAACCAGGCGCTCCAGGAGACGATTGTGGCTCAACACAAGTTGTATACAATGCTCCATCACTCCGTTGAAAGTTTACATTCGACTCTCAGTTTGATGGATTGTACTTTTACCCGACGGAACCTGGAATTGTCTGAAGCATTGGCTGTACACATGGTTCAATCAGCTCTGCTTGATTTAGTAAACGCGGTGGTTCAAGCAGCGACAACAGGTAGGTTGTCACCGGCGATCATGAATGTTGCTAAATTAAAACAGCTACTGCAATTCGCACCTGACTTTGTCGATAGTTTGATTCTCAAGGAGCCGTCTTTGGCGTATCAATTGGCTACCGTCTACCCAGTCCGAGTCGATCTTAAAACTTTGACTTTTGCCTTCTTGCTCGAGATTCCGATAATACGAACAGAAGATGTCACTCCATTGTATGGTGTACACAACATTGGCTGAATAGAACGACAGCCAAAACCAAATGAGCACCATCTCACGCTCCGACTGAGGGTACCACCGCTGCTGACCATAGCCAAAAAACCTTCCAAACAAAGCTATCATTACACTCGCATCGAGGAGCAACGATGTCGTAAAACTGCTGGACTGTGGATGTGCTCAGCAGATGCAATGATTCCTTGGCATAACTCATTGGCTAACTGTTTAAGCAACTCGACGAATATGGATCATTTGTTCTATTGCCCTCAGAAAGATGTACGAAAATATAATAACGAGACCGTAATTACGGTTACCACTAGCGGGCTTTTAATTAAAACAAACGAGTTAACAGTGGTAGTCAGCAACGTCAGCAGTTTACCGCACCGTACTGCAGGATCTAAAATTCCAGTTCCGAAACATGGTGTTCTATGGATTCCTCATCGAGATTATACTATCATCACTGTCGGTGATCAGATTGTGACTAATACACTGAAACAGACGCAAACAATTAATGTAGTTTCAGGCCAGATAGAACCTCTACCAACGAGTATATTCACTGGCATCCCACCACTGGACCGGGCCAATTTCGAAACGTTTAAGCAAAATTATTACGCTGCAGGAAATGATACTCAAAAGGCTATTGAATCTGAATTAGATTTTATGAGTTTGGGTATCAGCGGAAAGATGCATTTCGGGTTTTTATATGTTTGCGTCAGTATTGTCATTGCTTTAATATGCGTGGTGTTTGCTTGTCTGTGTTGCAACAAAACACGGAGACATAACGACCGTAGCCGACGCCGACATAGACGGCCTCCTCAACATTTGCCTAGTATTGGTTTTTGCAGAAGCCGAAGCAATAGCCGGAATAGAGACGTGCGGTTTGATGAGACGGAGCCTGATGAAGACCATAGAGATAGCACTGAGTCGGAAAGCATTGCTCTGGAACCGAGAAGCAGAAATAGAAGTCCTAGGCTGCAAGCCACAAACAAGAGAAAGCTAAAGAATTCCCAACGCAATCCAATGTGGCCAATTTTTCTTTGTTGCTGTTTGGCAAGTGTCCACGCACAAATATTATCGGTGGCAATTTTAAGCTCTTGGATCAGACTGATGCTGTTGCTGACAACTGTAATGAAATATCAAAGAAAACAAATATCTGATAACAAAGTAACTCAAGTGTTGGCAATAGAACCATATCCAGCCCTAACGATTCTTGCAATTATAGAAGGGATCACTGTTCCAGCACTCATAGACACCGGAGCGTCCATCACATTGCTAACTGAGCAAACATATCAGCAAAACTTTCAGCACTGCACTTACTTGCCACTGTCAGGTACAGAAGCGCCCACCATTAGCTCAATGACAGGGCACAAACTCCAACTAACTGGAATGATTTCTCCAACTTTTAAAATAGGCAATACCTGCGTCAAACACCCATGCTATATTGTCACCGATGCGCCGATTTCCTGCATCTTAGGAGCCGAT
>JASANF010004861.1:0-62808 GCA_030248245.1 Trissonchulus sp. WLG1_4
TAATGGATTTACGCCTATACTGTGTATTTAAGTGTTAAAATTGATACAAAGTGCATTATAACCTATTGAAAAAAATTGAAAAGTCATCGCCCCGAAATTTTTTTCTGGGAACGCAATTGTAGATGAATTGTATGAACGTAAATTTTGATTAAAAACATTAGTATATACAACGCCGTTTAAAACTTTCAATAAAAAAGAACAAGTGATCGTAAAAAAGAACACTCAAAAATAAAAAAGAAGAAGTTTTGAGCAGTGGTCGATTTGAAAAAAAACCCTGTTTATATACTTGTTACATATCTTGCATATTCTGGTCAAAAAATGTTGATTTTTCAATTATAAAATAGGCAAAATAAACTTACTTAAAATGATATTAAAATTCAAAATTTTATATTTTTTGCGCAACAGATGGCTATTAAACATTTTCCCCACAAAAAATATCACCTTTAAGCCATGAATACGGCGTTATAATAATTCTAATGCCTCAAATCCTATGTAGTTCAAAACTTCCCAAAAGCTCAGAGCCAAGCTCACGTTGACGGGCAATTTCGGTTTTAAAGTTCAGCTTAATTTAATATTCCACAGTAACAAAATATGTCCTTTTATTTGATGCAGGCGACTAAGACTAATCTTTTGCGCACCCACAACTGAATCTAAGCCACAGCACTAAGCCGAAGCCTGAGCTTCTATTCTAAGCGCTAAGCCTAAACACTAAGCCTAAGGCCTAATTTGGCGGAAAAAACTGCTAAGAAGCATCAAGTTTACCGCACTAAATAACCTCAACTAGCTTCATAATTTAAAAAATTTCGGAGCTATAGCTCGAATTTCGTACTGAACCTTACTTGTGTTGTAACGCTTCAATCAGCGTGGTCCTGGTAGCTTCAGAAAAAGTTTTGTAACTTTTACAAGCCTGAACCGAGTAACCGACTTACAAAATTTTTTCAGCATTTTGTAGCTTAGAAGTTGCTCTTTCAGTGGTGGCAGCAGGTTTTCATTTCATGGAGTATATATATTTTTGCCTAAATCTGGGTTTTTTTTCGCTGGCAAATTTTCGCAATTTTGCGAAAAGCTTGAAATTTTTTTCGCAAAATCAAATTTTTTTTTCGCAGACTTACTTTTTGTTTCTTAATGCAGTAGATTTTACATTTTTTAAATGTTAAAAAAACATTATTCCGTCTAGATAGAATTAAGACTGACGCAATTTTTACTCTTTTTGAAAAAAAGCAACAATTTTGACATTTTTATTTAAATTTATGGAGTCGTCCTAAGAATTTTGTGTAACGTTTTAAAATTTTCACAATCGATGCTCAGCCGTAAAGAAAAGAAGACTCGGCCAATGACCAGGTTAGGCCTGAAAATGCTAACATTTTGAAATGTTTCTTAATTATGTCTCCACCGACCCATATTATACTGTCTATTATTGTTACATGCAGTCGGTGTGATGATACATGGAAGAAAATGTGTCCCATTTACAGTCACTAGAAACATCAAGTCGCAAATTTACACGAGTCCGGGCCTAGAGGATAAAAAAAAGTCGAAGAAATTTTCAATTTTTAGGCCAAATTTGGTGAATTGGGGACTTATCGGAAATGTTTTCCGACTAAACCACAAAAAATAGCGCATAAACCTTACGAGTTCATCTCCACCGCGTCAAAATTTTTTCGCAATTTTGCGAAAACGTTTGAAAATTTTTCGCAATCTTCAATTTTTTTTCGCAATTGCGAACGTTTTTGCGCAAAAAAAACCCCGGCCTAAATCCAATTTTGCGCAAAAATATTCATGTAAAGTTTAATTTTTGGACAAAGTTTATATAATTTCCAGCTAAAGCTTACATCCTACAAACTTCTAACCTAGTCTATTCGAAAGAGCTTTCAATTTTAACCCCCACCCTGAGTTTGGGGGATATAGTGGGGACTCCGGATCATTAGGCAAAAAAATGCAGTTTTTCCGACTTATTGCACCCCTAAGGGTTTTAACACCAATAATTTCACTCCAGATTTTTATTAAAAGGGGCGACATCTATTTTGGGGGCTAGAGATCAGATTGGGGGCTTGGCTGACAATGAGGGTTCTATATTTTTAAGATGGGGTAGCAAGCGTTGGGCACTTGGGCTAAAAAAATTCTCCCCCCGCCGAAGATTGACCGCCCTAGCTAATGGCATCTGGATCTGAGTCTCAGATCATATTGCTGCTGCCCACAGTTCCAGGGAATCTGTTCAGTAAGAGACTAAGGTCACATGATTTTTTTAAATACCATACCAACTCAGCAGTCAAGCCTCAACGCGTCCGTGAATTGATACCACATAATCTGGGGAACGCATGCATGAAACGGGGTATCTAAAACTTTGGGGGGCCACCCGCCACTCCGGCCACATTTTGCGGACATCCCTTCCCTTCCCTGATCAACCAAAAATATCCTAACTTTTCAAAACTTTAGAAAAATTTCCTTAAGCATCGGTCTCCAAGAATCGGCCCCATTAACGGTCGGAAAAGTGACACACGACTGGCCCGGCTAAGTGAAGTTAACGCGTATAGACTTGACGCTTCACTGTCACAGATACAGAATAAGTCAACAGCAACGTACCATCATCCATCATAAGGGTTCGGTTGCAATCGGGGTGTCTGTCAACAATAGCGCATACCAGCTTAACAACCAGCTTGTTCACACTTCTTACGATGTCAACTAAAAAGTTACAAAAATCAACATTTCGTATACCATATCTTCAAACCACTTCATAACACAAGTTTGCAGGATGTTCTGACCTCGTTTGTAGTGGTGCGGGAAAAAAACCCCTATTTTCAACTTTTCGGGTCGTCCTGTGCACCACATAAATCGGATCCATTAATGCTCGCGGCTGTTATAACGGCCATCTTTCGCGTAACTGTTGCACTGATAAAATGGATTCTAACTACTCACGTTTCTGAGTAATATAATTATAAGTCTCGAAACCTCCGGGGAAAAAACCCTATGCGGGGAAAAAACCCTATCACTTTTTTTGGTTATTCTATTAGCAGTGAGTATAAATACAATTTCATCGTGTTCTACAACTCTTGGGCTGCAGTATGGACTAAAAAAACCGTTTCTCCGACACCCATGTGACTCACAATGACTCTTAGAATATTGACTCTTTTTGGCAGAAATGACTTCTGCCAAAATATGCATTTTTTCCGTATTTAAAAGCATTAAAAACAGATTTTTGCGTTTATTACCTTCGAAACGGTGGACAAACACCGCCCACGTCTACCATTCTTGGATTTAAGTGGTACGCAGCAGCTAAAGCCTAAAAATTCCAAAAAATGCCAAATTTTGGTGAAACATCAGCAAAACAGGTTTCGTAAACCACAACGTTTATCACTGTTTTTGAGCTTCAGAAGTATAGAGGAAAGGTAACTCTCTTGAAAAGTGCAAACAATGTTGGCCAAAATTTTGAAATGTTATAAAAAATGCTATAGGCCTCAAAACTGCACAGAAATTGGTGTGTTAAGTCAGTTTGGGATGCGCTTTCCACCTACATACTCAAAAATTACATTTTCCGAGAAAAAATTACCAGTTTTAGTTAAAAGGAGCAATTTTAATAATGAAGAATAACCTAAATACGAATACAAAACGTCACTGATGCTCAGCATCACGTTGTCGCTGACAGCCAATTTCGGTTCAAAAGTTCAGCTTTATTTATAAATCAACACTATCAGCAAGTATCTTTTTATTTGATCCGAGTAACTAAGACTAAGCCTTTCCTAACCCAGCTACTAAGCCTGAGCATAGTGTTGGGACGAAAGTTCGGGTTCGGGTATAGCAGGCGGGGAAAAACCCGCATTTTCATATTTCGTCACTCGTCATGTAGACTATACGTTTTCACGGGAAACCAAAAAAATCTGTCGTAGGCCTAACCTTGCTCTAAACGCTGGGACCGATTTCATTTCGCTATTTCTTATATACCGTTTTTTGGCGGGAAGCCAAAAACTTGCCGGGGAAAAAACCCATTTGGGGAAAAAAACCCATGTGGGGGAAAAAACCCACCCCATAAATCACCCGAAAAGTGTGTTAGCGGTAGTTTTTCAACGTTATGGCACGTATTAGGAGTAATAGAGGCCCCTGATACCAAAACTATACGCAGATGTGCTATGGGGCCCTAGGGACACCAGTTTGAAAACTGCCCTTCGCAGCCCATTATAAAATTTTGAATTTTCAGATTTGAAAACAAAACACCTTAATTTCGCCTGAAAACGTTGAAAACAACTAAAAAGTTGCGATAACGCTTCAAATGCATGCAAAATTTGCACTTTAATTTGAAATTTGAAATTTGAAATTGCTAATAAGCTTGTGAAGACAGCCGGGACAAGTTTTGCAGCAGAATAGGGAAACTCAGCTTGCTAAATGAAGCGGACCAGAGTTGCGTCAGAATAGCAGTCACCCTGCGACACGTTAGTGCTTTCTGCACCCTATTCGCGCGAATAATTAGGAAAAACATTTTTGACGCTTACTAGCAGTCAGGCAGGACTTAGGTCAGGTGTATAGATTATATTTATAAAGTATTTATATTCTACAGATATATACAGGTATTTCATTTAAATTTCTACATGCGCAATCTATTTTCGTTTTGTATATATATAGACATCTTTCCCGAAAATTACAAATGAGTAACGGCGTATTCCAACTTAGACATTAACTACTAATATTCAATACGAATCATAAAATGTTATATACAATACATACAAACCGTATAACTCTAGTTAATATAATCTCTGCACCACACCTGGCACAGGCTGAAAAGTTCGCCTTTTGGTACAATTTGTGTCAGTGGCCAATATATAGTATATATATAAATAAAAATTGTCAAAAAGCCTGAACCTAAACCAGCGCAAGGTCGACACTATCTGTCATTTATAGCAACCAAACGTCTGCATGACAAACTCATAACTCATCTATATACGTTGCCTCTTAGCCTGTTGGTTTGGGCGTTCCACTGTTAATTCAAAAGTTGGCAGTTCAATTCCCACCCACAACGTTAACGAAATTCCCTTGAGCAACCAACTAAGGTTACATCTGCTCCTGCCGACCCAGCAGTCTATCCCCACAGGGTCAATAAATGAGCATACCACATGCATGTCAGAAGGTAACAGAGGCCCGTGAAGGGCCCGCGCCTGAGGGGCTGGTCCCCTTCCACGGATTCCCGCGTGTAGATGAAACCGCTGACTAGTGTTGGGACGAAAGTTCGGGTTCGGGTTCGGGTACGGTTCGGGTTATTTTTTCAGTTCGGGTTCGGGTTCGGGTACGGTTCGGGTTATTTTTTCAGTTCGGGTTCGGGTTCGGGTTTGGGTACAAGTCAGTTCGGGGACGCAAAAAGTGGTTCGGGTACCTAAATTTTCTGACCGAATTACAAAATTTTTATTACTTTACTTTGTTTACTTTGTGGAATCCATCTAGTACTTACCCAACACGGGGGCACTCTTGGAAATTAACCCCTGTTCGTTTTAACCTGACCGCTAAAAAGAACTTTTTTGCCAGTAGAGTTGTTGCAGATTGGAATTCCCTTCCAGATTGTGTTGTGGAGGCTCCCAGCGTCAGTGTTTTTAAAATGCGTTTGGCAGACTATTTGTTTCACTAAAAAAAAAAAAAAAAAAAAAAAAAAAGACTTTTTTTGTTTATTTCGTTTATATTGATATCTTCTCCTCCTCTTTTGTTTGTTTTTTCTTGCCTTTGTTATTAATAATAATAAATAATAATAATACAGATTTTTAGAATTTCCAAAGATCATAAACATTTTTAGTATAACAAGTACTAGAACTGACTTCACATTTTTCAAACAATCCCAAATTTTTTTAATTTTTGCTGCTGTCCTCGCAGCAAGGTGCACAGTGCACACGTGTTAGTGAGCGTGTGTGGTGTGTTCTCAAATTGTTCGAATTCAAGCTGAGGCTTGAATCTAAATCAGCCCTAGGCCTGAACTCTATTCATCTCTATTTCTATTAATTTTGAGCGCCAGCTTTCGAAAATGGCAATATGACATAGACATTTAAAGAAATTGTTACTAAAATGCAGCGGACATGTAGAAAATTTTTGGTGTTTCGTCTCAATCGCGCATCGTGACAGCGAGTATCAATCGCTTGTAGCTTGATCAGATTAACCCAAGCTGGATTGCATAATATGATACAAACCATTTATGTATCCATTTAATTTGTCAATTTATTCAACTCAAAACTGTATATAATCTCTGCACCACACCTGGCACAGGCTGAAAAGTTAGCCTTTTTTGGTACAATTTGTGTTAATGGTCAATTATATACATAGTAAATAATAAAAATCGTCAAAAGGCCAGAGCCTAAACCAGCGCAAGGTCGACACTATCTGTCAGTATTAGCAACGTAACGTCTGCAACGGAATTCTGACAAACTCATAACTAATCTACGTTGCCTCTTAGCCTGTTGGTTTGGGCTGTTATTTCAAACTGTTAATTGTTAATAACTGTTAATTCAAAAGTTGGCAGTTCGAATTCCACCCACAAGGTTAACGAAATCCCCTTGAGGAAGAGAATGGCTGGAATTCACAACCTGACACTAACACTAACTTTTTCCTTAAAAGTTAGTGAAACACTTAAAATTGACCTCGAAACACTAACATTTTAAGTGTTTCAGGCTGAAATTTAAGTGTTTCACTAACTTTTAAGGAAAACTTTAGTGTTAGTGTTAGGTTGTGAATCCCAGCCATTAAGGTTACATGTTTTCCTGCCGACCCAGCAGTCTATCCTCACGGGGTCGGTAAATGGGTATATACCACATAAAATCGAAACAAAGCGGTGAAAGTTGAATATGAATTGATTCGGCTTGAAACTTAGTCGGTTTTTTGCTGACTAATCACTTTATTCAACGTTAAGTATTAAAGTATTTATTCCTTGCACTAAAGGCTGTGGACTCTATTGCTCCACACTTTTTTGACATTCTATATTCAAATACAGTAAGTGTGTAATATCAAGCACTTCATTTGGCCAAAGTTCGGGTTCGGGTTCGGGTGGTTCGGGTACGAATGGTTCGGGTTCGGGTTCGGGTACGTCTCGAAAAAATTCCAACACTACCCCTGACGCTCCAGGGCTACTAAACGAGACAAGCACCGAACCCCAGAGGTTGGATCAGCCGGACGCCAAGTCCGGGGGTTACATACCGTTACTCATAAACTTAGAGTGCTATAATGGCTCTGAGCAACGAGATAAGGTGAAGTGTTCATTTTTTGTGTGCATCTGGCTTAGACTTTTAGTTATATACACTATACACAATCGAAGACCAAGCACAAAATGTCGCCGTTGCCTAACCCAACCAGACCACAACTTCGTCAGATCGCGTGGATTGTCACCGGACATGGTCCCTTCAACAAGCACCTCAACCTAATGAGCATAGCAGATTCAACTACATGCAACTTCTGTAATGAGAAGATACCGATGACACAGCCGCGCATTTTCTTTGCGAGTGTCCCAAATTTTCTCGGATCAGAGCACTGGAGCTTGGATCAGACCCTCTCCCGGTTGTCAACGTAAAATAACTATAGCATAATATATCACCCAGCTTCTACGGTTTCTAAGTCTTCTGCTAGATTTTGACCACAATGTGTTAGGAGAAATACTGCCTCTACTCTGGAAGGCTGTTCTCTAGGGCTCCACAAAGGGTCCGCCCAACCCGTAACAGTAACAGTAACAGTAACAGAGACAAGTGCCCCATGCAATGCACCTACTAGTGTCTGTGACCGGCCGCGTAAGCCACCGGCCGGCTCCGGCCGGCAGCGCTGTTCGGCCAGCTGGGAGGTAAAAGCCGGCCGACCGGCAGAAATTTTAGAAAAAACAAATTCATCCAAATCCAGAGGATAACTTCGTCTTAATTTAGCCAGTTACACTGTTATGCCGGCCTTATTTGGTCGACCGGCTGATTGTGGCCGGCCGACTAGCGGTGTGACCGGCCGACTAGTGGTTTGACCGGCCGGCTGATTTTAGTCACAGCACTAGCACCTACATGCTTCATTTTCTTTCTAAAAATCGAAACAAAACGGGAAATTGACTATTCTGATTACTTTATTCAATGTTGAATATTAAAAGTATTTATATAGTCCTTGCACTAAAGGCTGTTGACTCAATTGCTCCACGTCCACACTTTTTCGACATTCTATATTCAAATATAGTAAATGTGTAATGTCACGCAGTTCATTTGGCCAAAGTTCGGGTTCGGGTGGTTCGGGTACGAATGGTTCGGGTTCGGGTACGTTTCGAAAAAAATCCCAACACTACCTGAGCCTAAGCGCTAAGCCTCAGCCTAAGCCTAAGCACTAAGCCTCAGCCTGAGCACTAAGCCTAAGCCTGAGGCCTAATTTCAAGGAAAAACCTGCTAAGAAGCATCAGAAATGATTTGCAAACTTTTTTCAGCATTTATATAGTAGCTTAGAAGTTACTCTTTCAATGGTAGCAGCTCCTTTCATTCAGTATTTTTGCCTAAATCCAATTTTGCGCAAAAAAATTCATGTAAAGTTTAGTCTTTAGGCAAAGTTTGATTTCCAGCTAAAGCTTACATCCTACAAACTTCTAATCTAGCCTATTCGAAAGAGCGTTCAATTTTGACCCCCCCCCAGGTTTGAAAGATATAGGGGACTCCGGATCATTAGTCGAAAAAAATGCCGTGTTTCCGACTTATACGACCCCTAAGGGGTTAACACCAATAATGCTGGCATATTTGTAGTGGGGGGCTGGGGGGGCGCCCCGCCCCCCATTTGGTCCGGAGCCCCCCATTTTGGTCGCGCCCACCCCATTTCAGATGGGGTGCCCCCCCCCATATTCCAAATTTTTTTCCGGAAGGACGTTTTAGCGAATTTTTAGCTGTAGCGATGTCGTGTTCGTCGGGTTTTTCGGGTTTTTGAGTCCTTTTTGGCTAAATTTAGTATATATTAGCGTAGCTATAATAACGTATGAAAACGTAACATTTAACGTTTAATAACCATTTTTTCCTGTAAAAATAGTGTTTTATCGTGAAATTCGTGCGCCCCCCCATCCATGGGGGGGGGCTGCCCCCCCCGCATCCCCCCCCCCCCATAATATTTCGCCTAAAAATATGCCAGATAATGTCACTTCAGATTTTTATTAAAAGGGGCGACAGCTATATATTTTGGGGGCTATAGATCAGATTGGGGGCTTGGCTGACGATGGGGTTCTATATTTTTGTTAAACGACGGGGTAGGAAGCGATTTATGGCCAAAAATAATTCCCCCCCCCCCGCCGAACCTTGACCCATAAATGCATCTTGTTTTATGGGGATTCCCCCCCCCCCGCCGAACCTTGATCGTTCCGCCCACGAATGTTGAAAAATTGGGTTAAATGCAGTTGGGAGGGAAAATAGCGGACCTATTCTTTTAGTAGAGCACCTTGGGGAAAGCATTTTTGCTTCAAGAACCCCTATTTCATTTTTTGGATTTTCTGAGATACGACCCCCCGACATCTGAACGTGCGAGACTGCCACATAACCCTTCAGTGGGTACCCGGCCACTGCGGTCTTGACGGGAATGAAATCGCGGACTCGCTAACCAGGGCTGGCTGCTCTGAACCACAAACAGATGAACCGATAGACTTGCCCACTGATAAAACTGTCATCAAGCGCTACGTAACCAAGAAGTGGATTACTAGCGTCAGTCACCCCCGCGCGCTGGCAATCTATCACTCCAATGCCCCGGTGCCACCCCGAACGGAAGCTGGGCTCCCAAGGGCCGACCGGGTCCTACTTAGCAGGCTGCGGACCGGAAAATCTTGGCTGCTTGGGGCATACCGCAACACCATCGACCCAATTAACCACACAAGTCCAAACTGAAACAGGTGCCATACGGGGGAACCAGAAGAAGTGGAACATGTGCATACATGTACACAGGGTCTCGGGCTGGGGGGGGGGGCTTGTCCCAGGATTTTCAAATTTTTAGGGGGGCTTGTCCCGACTTTTAGAAGTTTTTTTCGCTTTTTGCTCATTTTTGAAGCTTTTTACGGCTATTTGGGGCAATTTTTGAGTGTTCGGGCACCTTTCTTTCAACATGAAGGAGGGGGGCTTGTCGCGGTGGGTCGAATCTGCCTCCCCCCAGACCTCCCCCCATGTACATATGTGAACATGTGATATTCGATGACCGGTCCTAACCCTCAACAACAACAACAACAACCCACAGTGAGAGACGTTTTCGCAATTTTTTTCGGGAACCCTTACTTTTCTCGTTCCAAACGTGCTTGAATAAAGACAAAACAATGTTTTTACAATTTTTTAGAACCAAGACAAAGGCTCTTGGACCCAATTGCAGCAAAAAAAATGGGCCAAATTCACGAGAAAAGCCCAAATTTTGAACAAATTCAAACTCGGCCTAAAGTGTGACCTGGACTTAGTATCAGTTTTAGGCTAAGGTCCGTATTCACATAGTAAGTGTTATTCACATACTAACGCTAAGGGTTAGTGTTAGTGTTAGCGCTTAAGTATGTTTAGTATGTTAAAAGTTTAAGTTTTTGTGAACAACACTTATATAGCGCTTATAAGCGCTAACACTAAGTGTCAACACTAAGTTTAAGCGTTAGTGTTAGTAGTTAGTTAGTATGTGAATACGGCAGTGGCGTATTTAGGGGGGGGGCTGGGTGGGCTGCAGCCCCCCCCCCCGTTAGCGATTTGCGCCCCCCCCCCCCTTAGAGGGTCGCAGCCCCCCCCCCCTTTCCGAAACTTCAAAAGCTGACAAGTGTTTCTGATACCTCCACAATTGACAAATTCTACCTTCAAAATTTAAAAAATCTAAGTTTTTTCCATTCTGTTGATGTTTTTTCGGCTTAGATACCTTTTTTCTTTGTGCATGCCTATATATATGCCAGGTCTATTATCATATTCTGTGCTAATTGATTAATGTCTCACATGTTTGTATAGTTAGATAGGGTAAAAAATACAAAATTAAATACAAAGTATACTATTTTTTGCTTTGCTGCATACATGTTTGTATTTTTTGTTTGTATTTTTTTGCATACATGATATTTTTTACGATTTTTTCACTTTTTGTTAATTTTAATTTTTGAAGCATTATTACACCAATCTGCAGTGGCGTAGCCACAAAAAATTTCGGGGAGGGGGGGATGAGTTTTCTTTGTTTTAAAACGTTAAAAATGCATTTAATTGCTATTTTAACGCTAAAAACGACACATATTAGCAATTTTCGGCCAATTTATAGTTTCTGTATAATAAAATTAGCCACAGTCGACCATTTGGAACTTTGAATAATAATCTGCTAACGTCAAGTCTATCCGTGTCTCGTGTGTCAATTTTCAACCCTAAAATTGCAACACACATCAGAAACGGTCGTTCTTGACGACGGATCAGAAAAAGCCACCTGGCAAAAGCATATTGCAACGATAAATCATCGCAAAACCCCAATTTTTGAACGCAGCCATAAAATAGCCTACGCTGGCCTATAGCACAAAAAGATTCACTCCAACTCTTATGTACGCAGCTGTACACAACGGGATTTTACGCCAAATGGACGTGACTTTTGTTCCCCGCTCGACTATATATAACGTAGGTCATAGGCCCTTGGGCCTATTTTTTGATCCATGAGCTTAAATAATAATGTTTAATATTTTAAAATTATATATTTTTGTTTATTTTATGTCAAAAGTGCAGTTGCAGTGCAATGTAGATGGTTAAAACCTCAAAAAAGCTAAAACTTCAAAAAATGTAGTTTTCATTGCAATGTCGATGGTTAAAACCTCAAAAAAGCTAAAACTTCTGGGGGCTGCCGCCCCCAGACCCCCGCATTGCTAAATGCTAGCTGTAAATCCACTACATTTCTTTATTTCATGTAAAAAGTGCAATTTTCAATGCAATTTCGATGGTTAATATCTCAAAAAAGCTTCAACTTCTGGGGGCTGCCGCCCCCAGACCCCCGCAAAGTCAAGTGCTTGCTGCAGATTCACTATTGTAGTTTATCGATGGTTACAATTACAAACTCAAAAAAGGTCCGAGGGTTGCCGTCCCCGCCCCAGACCCCCTTTGATCGGCGGTGGCTCACAGTTGCTCCGCACCCCCCCCCACAGGAAAACTTTTTCCGGAAAATTTCCGGAAATTTTCCGGAAAAAAAATTTCCGGTAAATTTCCGGAAAATTTCCGGGTTTTTTCCGGATTTTTTCTTTTGTGCCCTGCCGAATTTCCGGAAATTTTCCGGAAAATTTCCGGTTTTTTTCGGGTTTTTTCCGGAAAATTTCCGGCAATTTTCCGGAAAATTTCCGATTCCCAGTCTCACTTTCCGGAAAATTTCCGGACTTTTTCCGGATATTTTCCGGTCAACGCCAAACTGTTGCCGGATAATTTCCGGAAAATTTCCGGGTTTTTTCCGCAAATTTTCGGGTTTTTTCCGGAAAATTTCCAGGTTTTTTCCGGGCTTTTTCCGGATAATTTCCGGGTTTTTTCCGGAAAATTTCCGGGTTTTTTCCGGAAAATTTCCGGGTTTTTTCCGGAAAATTTCCGGTTTTTTTCCGGAAAATTTCCGGGTTTTTTCCGGAAAATTTCCGGGTTTTTTCCGGAAAATTTCCGGGCTTTTTCGGGATAATTTTCGGGTATTTTCCGGAAAATTTCCAGGTTTTTTCCGGGCTTTTTCCGGATAATTTCCGGGTTTTTTCCGGAAATTTTCCGGGTTTTTTCCGGAAAATTTCCGGTTTTTTTCCGGAAAATTTCCGGGTTTTTTCCGGATAATTTCCGGGTTTGGTTTTTTCCGGAAAATTTCCAGGTTTTTTCCGGGCTTTTTCCGGATAATTTCCGGGTTTTTTCCGGAAATTTTCCGGATAATTTCCGGTTTTTTCCGGGTTTTTTCAAAAAAATTTCCGGGTTTTTTCCGGATAATTTCCGGGTTTTTTCCGGATAATTTCCGGGTTTTTTCCGGATAATTTCCGGGTTTTTTCCGGAAAGTTTCCGGGTTTTTTCCGGATAATTTCCGGGTTTTTTCCGGAAAATTTCCGGGTTTTTTCCGGAAAATTTCCGGGTTTTTTCCGGAAAATTTCCGGGCTTTTTCGGGATAATTTTCGGGTTTTTTCCGGAAATTCTCAAAATAATTTCCGGGTTTTTTTCCGGAAAATGTCTTAATTTTTTCAGGAAAATTTCCGGATAATTTCCCGGTCACCCAAAATATGGCTCATTTTACAAGGGCCAACAAAATTTTTACAAGCATCCCTTGTCACGGGGTGTAGCTGTTTTCCGACACCAGGTTCGCATATGGCATAGTCAACTATAGTGGTGCGGGGAAAAACCATATTTTCAACTTTTCGGGTCGTCCTATGCTCCACATAAATCGGATCCATTAGTGCTCGCGGCTGTTATAACGGCAATCTTTCGTCTGTTGCACTATTAAAATGGATTCTAACTACTCACGTTTCTGAGTAATAAGCCTCGAAAGTCGAAACCTTCGGGAAAAAAACCCTAATGCGGGGAAAAAACCCTATCACTTTTTTTGGTTGTTCTATTAGCAGTGAGTATAAACTCAATCTACGTATAAACTCATCGTGTTCTACAACTCTTAGGCTGCAGTATGGAATAAAAAAACCGTTTTTCCGACACCCATGTGACTCACAATAATTTTTCAAAAATCGACCATTTTTGGCACAAATGACTTCTGCCGAAATATGCATTTTTTTCAATATTTACAAGCATTAAAAATAAATTTTTGCGCCTATTATATACGTCAGAAACGAAGGACAAACACCGCCCGCGTCTAGAATCCTTGGATTGAAGTGGTACGCAGCAGCTAAAGCCTAAATATTCCAAAAAAGGTCAAATTTTGGTGAAACATCACCAAAACAGGTTTCGTAAGGGGTGTCGGGGTATGGGCCAAAACGACAAAAAACGACGTATTGCGGCCAAATAAACGGTTTTAATGAAGTCTACGCAAGTTGTTAGCCCAGATGAACCCACTTTTGTAGCAACAATGGGTGAGTTTAGCAAAAAAATATAGCCAAATAAAATAGGGTTTTTTCCCGCAATAGGGTTTTGTCCCGCACAAACTTTGAACTGTCACAGGTAAACCACAACGTTTTTCACTGTTTTTAGCTTCAGAAATATAGAGGAAAGGTAACTCTCTTGATAAATGCAAACGGCGTTGGCAAAAAGTTTGTTTGAAAAAATTATGACAAGTCAAAAATTTGGAAAAATTTGGAAAACTTCACTTAAAATATGTCATTCGTAACTTTCGGAAAAAATGTTTACAAAAATAGATATGTATCAGGGGCGGCCCCCCCCCCCCCCCCGAAATTTCTCCCGAGTGAAATTTTTCACAAGGGTCCCCCCTTTGGTTTTTATGGTCCGGCCGAAAAATTTTTCTGATGCGTCCCCAATTGACCAAATTTTACCTAAAAATCAAAAATTTCCCCCAATTCTTTTCTGGGGGCTGCCGCCCCCAGACCCCTGCAACTCTGTGGCTTACTATTCCTTGTTATTATCTTTCATCAAAGCCTATACATGTATACATGAGTACATTATGTTGCATTTGCATGTCTACACGAGTATATTATGCTGCATTTAGTTGTGTAATACACTGTCTTCTATCTGATGTGACGTTCCCATCATGTGTTTTATTTTCCTGTCGGAAAAAAATTTCTGATACGTCTCCAGTTGACCAAATTCAACCTAAAAATGGAAAAATTCTCCATTTTTTCCTGGGCACACCACTGGTTTTTTTCCTGGGTACGACAGAAAGACTCAATTCATTGGCCTTGATATGACTGCGGCTATAACAAATTAGCGTAAAGCTGAAAAACGCTATTATAAAAAGTCAAAAAATTTCTTCAGACCTCCGCCCCCCCCCCGAAATCGAAGTCTGGGACCGCCAGTGATATGTATATATATATGCAATATGTGAAGAAATTCAATTAAGTAACTGTATATCTACTTCACACTACAAGTCCTGACATGTGAATATGTGATAGTAAGCGTCAAGAATGCTTTTCCTAGTTATTCGCGCGAATAGGGTGCAGAAAGCACTGACGTGTCTTAGGGCGATTGCTATTCTGACGCAAGTGTTGTCCGTTTCATTTAAAAAGCTGCGTTTTCCTATTCTGACGCAACTCTTGTCCGCTTCATTTAGCAAGCTGAGTTATCCTATTTGGCTGCAAAACTTGTCCCCGGTGTTTGACAAGCTTATTAGCATTTTTCCGCTGTAGACCAGCCAACTTTCCTATTCTACCCACACTGCTGCCCTTGGTGAAAGGGCATTTTTATAATAATCCTATTTCTTTTTCCGCTGCACCCATTTTACTCGACGATAGGAAAGCTGACAACTGAATTGTATGTATGGAAATTGCATGGAAATAATATACATTCTGAAAAGTGATAGTCGCGCATGATGCTACCTACTTATTTTTCCATACCCACACACTAACAGTGGCCTGTTTCGTTATTTTGGGTTAACACAATAATTTTGGTCATAGCGACGTTATATTCGCATTCGGCACCTCAAATGAACCTTTTTCACGGTTTTTCGACAAAATTAACAATATTCAAAAAATTTGGTCAAATTGACCATTCTGGCACTTAGCCAGGGCTGCTAACGTGGAACAGTGTACACAACGCGGACCAAACAGCATCAACTGACACCTCCGCGCCTGTATATTAAGATGCAGTAGAAATAAAGAACGAGAGATTATCCATTAAAGCGTTATATATACATTGACAAAATTATGAAAAATCATGTTTACAACGGTATTACAGGGGGTGCACCAGTTCTGCCTACTAGGTAAATCTGACACCAAAACTAATAGCTCGCTGAAATGCAAAGTATAGGCGTTTATATTCGCATACAAAACGACATATCTCCATCTATAACTGCTCTGGCTGCACTACCTGCATATTTCCTGCGAATACACACTATAACAGTATTTGACCACTGAGCACTATTTTGGGTTAATACGTAATATTTTCGTGAAAATAATGTTATATTTGCGTTCAGTACCTCAAATTCAACTTTGTAACAGTTTTTCATCAAATTTGACAAAAGTCAAAAATTTGGTCAAATTGGCCATTCTGGCACTTTTCCAGGGGTGCCAAAATGAAACAGCACATACGACGCTGACCAAACAATTTAAACAAACACCCCTGCGTCTATATATTGTGTTGCAATAACATTACAGAACGAGCGGTTATCCATAAAACCGTTATACATTGACAAAGTCATGAAAAGACCATGTTTTCAAGGGTGTCAGGGGGGGATGCACCAGTTCTGGCTACTAGGTAAATCTGACAACAAAACTAATAGCACGCTGAAATGCACAGTACAGGGGTTTATATTCGCATACAAAACGACAGACCTCCATCTATAACGGTTTTGGCTGTACTGCCCATGGGTAGCCTACCCCCCTAATACACGTAAATTACCTACCGGACCTCCTCCCTCGGCCTACAGCGACACGTTCGACTCCAAAAGGGGAGACGCACTACAACACCACTACACTACCATGCATGCAAGAGATCAGACTTGGGCTGTTTACGTGACTTCTCAAAAGCTGGCGCCATTGAATTTTCGACTTGGCCATTTTTCGAGGCCCAAAAAAGGGCTTTCCCCCCTCCCAGCACAGCCAAAACGGCAAAAGCCTAGAACACCATTTTGTTAATGACACTATTCCCAATCAGAACAAATGTAAAAAACACAAAAAAGTGCCTCGCCAAGAGGGATTTCTTGAGTTATGCGTCGGGGAAAAAAAAATACGGAAAAATCCGAGTTTGCGGGAGGCGATTTTTCATATCTCGGGTAATACCCAACCGATTTGCCTGAAATTTGGCCAGCGTGTAGCCTTCCCCCAGGCACGTGCACACACCGAATTAAAACCGATTTGCTTGCATAAACTTTTAGTTATTAAAAAAATTCATTTTAAAATTTCGCAATGTGGAGTGTCGTTCCTATTCTAGGGTTAGGCGCTATCGCGCCTACCCTGATTTTATAAAAAATGCTACAGACCTCAAAACTGCACAGCAATTGGTGTGGTAAGTCAGTTTGTGATGGGCTTTCTACCTATACTCAAAAAGGACCTATGTCATACATAAGGTTCGGCCAGGAAATACTAAGGGTTTTTCCTCGCAAAACGCGTAAGGTTTTTTTCCCGCACCACTATATATATGTACAATACACACTATGTATATACTATATATACTAAAATTTTTGTAAATAAATAAACACATGATATATTATACAACCTGAAAACGAAAACACAAAAAAGTTTTCCGGAAAAATCAGGAAACTGTGGCAAACCGCAAAATTAGAAAATCACCTAAGAAATCCGAAGAAGTTTTCAGAAAAACCCAGACATTTTCCTGAAAAAACCCAGAAATTTTCCGAAAAAAACGAGGAAATTTTCCGGAGAAAACCCGGAAATTTCCGGAAAAAACCCGGAAATTATCTGGAAAAAACGAGGAAATTTTACGGAAAAAACCCGGAAATTTTCCGGAAAAAACCCGGAAATTATCCGGAAAAAACCCGGAAATTATCCGGAAAAAACCCGGAAATTTTCCGGAAAAAACCCATAAATTTTCCGGAAAAAATAATTTCCGGATTCTCTCAGTTCGGAAAAAAACCGGAAATTTTCCGGAAAAAACCCGGAAATTATCCGGAAAAAACCCGGAAATTTTCCGGAAAAAACCCGGAAATTATCCGGAAAAAACCCGGAAATTTTCCGGAAAAAACCCGGAAATTATCCGGAAAAAACCCGGAAATTTTCCGGAAAAAACCCGGAAATTATCAGGAAAAAATCCGGAAATTTTCCGGAAAAAACCCGGAAATTATCCGGAAAAAGCCCGGAAATTTTCCGGAAAAAACCCAGAAATTTTCCGGAAAAATTAATTTCCGAATTTTCTCGGTTCGGAAAAAACCCGGAAATTTTCCGGAAAAAAACCGGAAATTTTTTAATTTCCGGAAAATTTCCGGGAAATTTCCGGAAAATTTCCGGAAAAAGTTTTCCTGGGCCCCCCCCCCCCCGGTCTCAGCCCCCTTCTTTGCGAATTCGTGGATACGCCGCACTGGAATACGGGCCTTAGGTTCAGACTTAGGCCAGGCTTAGGTACTAACAAATTGAAATTTTCAGACATAAATCTGCCAGCTTAGCCTAGAGAAGCCTGCCAGCTGAGCCTAGACGGTGCCTTAAAACATCATAACGCACTCAAAAGTCAAAGCTATCCAAAAACAAAGATTAGTCAAAAAATGATTTGAAATTTGAAAAAAATGCCGCATTTTTCCACAAAACTCGGAAGTTCTCCGAAAACCCAGAAATTATTCGAAACACAGGACAATATGCAAAAAAGTTTTCCAAAAATTGCAGGAAAAATCCTAAACTTATCAGAAAAACCTAGGAAATTACACGAAAAAGTGACCGGAAAATGAAATCCGCTAAAAAAAGAAATTAACAATACTTTTGAGCACTTTGAGCTAGCCTCTAGCTATACAGAAATATGAAATTGTGGCACGTAATCACGCATCAACATTAATACTACCCGTCACAGTGGAGGCCGACTTACATGGTGCCATTTTTTATTTTGCTGTTTTGCGCAAAATGTAAGTCCAAAATGTTGCAAGATGTCGTTCGTATGTTTTCTGCACTAAAAATCCTTCGACTGTTCACTAATCACATTGTGCGTTTTGTCTGCGGCAAGCTGCGTTTCGCCGCAGCGTCAAAAGGACTCAAAGTTAAGCACGCAGTTAGCGAGTACGTACGCCGGGTACGCATGTGACGATGTCACGTGCATCAGAATATGCAAATGAGCTTCCACCAGTAAGAAAGGTCTCCCTACAGTCAGTCATCTAGGTAATCCCCCTAAGTTCGTTGGCTCTAGTCAGACCCCACCGCCGGCCGGTTCACGCTCATCCTTTTTATTTTTGTCTTTTTGTCCTTTGTACTTTTAAAAAAAGGTTGTCGTCCTTTTGGTGATTTTCTTTTGTCTTTTTGAAACTGTCCTTTTGTCCTTACGTCGTCCTTTTGTCATCCTTTTCTCGTCCTTAATTTTGTCCTTTTGTCTTCTTGAAAATTTTTGATTCACGCTCGTCCCTTTGCAGAACTAACAAAAGGACATTTTCTCAGGAGAAAAACTATTTATGAAATGTTTAAAGTCATGTGACAATGAGACACTGGTTTGGATTGAGTTGTGGCATTGCACAGTTGATTTTGATAAAACTGGGGAAGTGTAGGGTGTCTTTTGAAACTTGTTGTTTTTTGATTTTTATTAATTTGCATGTTTTGTGAAGGTGGTAGTTTCGTTTTCGCAGTTTTTGTCGCGATTTGCTCGAACCAACAGCTAACGGGCATAACGGCTGAACGGTCGAAAGTATGAATTAAACAGACAGCCTGCCGTTCAGTATATCTGGGCGTCCGTTCATCCGTTTGTCCCAATGTCCGTACAAAGGTATGAATCGACCCTTAAAAGCGCTAGTTTTGAAAAAATAAATTTAAAACAGTCAAATTATATGGTTGGTGTAAATTTTCTCTCCGGAAAATGTACCCCGATGCAAATTAATTTTCCGGGGGGAAAATTTACACCGGGGTAATTGCTCCGGGGGAAAACTTACACCGGAGGAAAATTTACACCGTGACACGTGTTCACGCTCGTCCTTTTCTCTGTCCTTTTGTCCTTTTTTCCTCCGTTTGTTGTCTTTTTGTCGTTTTTTTGTCGCCCTTTTCTTGTCCTTTTGTGCGTGTCCTTTTAAATCGTCTTTTCAAAAATTTGAGTCGACCTTTTCCCTTTGTCCCTTTGTACTTTGGTTTTTGTCCTTTCGTACTTGTCCTTTTGTCTTTTTGTCTTTGTGCTTTTGTTTGATGATGATGACAATGATTTTGTCCTGACGTCCTTTTGGAAATTTTTTTTGTCTTTTCGGGTCGTCCTTTTGTCATTTAGAGAAGTACAACAATGTTGTACTTTAACTTTTGAAAGTGTCCTTTTGTCCTTAGCCAATCAAATTCATTTAATTTTTTACTGATGATACTATCGACTTTAAATTTGATTTAAAGTTTGTTCTATTTTGTATTTGTTTGTTTTAGGTATGTAAGGTATATCTCTTTTAAAACATTTTGGTACTTCAAATCTGAATATTGTTTTCAAAGCCGTCGATTTTTCAATACTGTAGTATGTTGCAATATCTTGCTGCGACTTAAGGTGGTAGTTTTGTGTATGCAGCTTTTTTGATGAGCTGTTACTCGGTTATTTTAGACGTTATTTATAAACGTTTTTTGCATTTTACAGACAAAGGAATATATTGTAAGCATATGTATTTGTTTCTTAACAGTATTGACAATTTGTCAAAGATACGCTGCGAAATATCTCAAATTTGGCACTTATTTAAGTTTCAGCGTTATGTTTTATTTAGGAAAGAAAATAACCTGATAAAGTTTAATTCTAATTTAGTCTAAATTTACTTGTAGGTGTTTCAATACATGCATAGTTTCACTTGGATAAGTCTTCACATTGCTTCAGTACTTTAAATCAAATATACGTAGTGTATATTATTACCTTAAAATCTTCACAATAGAACTTTTTTGAAATTCGTAAAACTTTATGGCTTGAGAAAAGAAAAACCACAATGCCTGTCAATAATTTCAAAAAAAAGGAATATAAGCAAATTGATACACTTTCAAGTGCATGACGTATTTTTTAGTATTATGAACTCGTATGCGTTGCCATGGCAACCACAGCAGTAAATTTCATCACCATGGTCTAAAGTGACCTACTGTCTTCCAATATGACCGCTAATACATTTAAACTACAGTACAGAAACTACGTAAAACGAATATATGGCATCACGTCTTGTCACGTATTTTTGAGCATTTTTAGTCAAAACTGAGGTGATATACTTCTGAGCTCATAACCATGATTATATACCAGTTGGTAACATGAGCTTTCGTACAACACAGCAATGCAAATAGATCTAGTTCTGTGCCAAATTTTGAAAAAATACACAATTTCAATTTTACATACTAATCTTTATTTTGAAATGAAAAAAAGGAGTAATATTCAGAAAGTGTCAATTTCCTGAAAACAGTTGCAGTTAAATATGCGTTTCAACGTTCCTAAGTGATCTTAAGTAAAGTATCTAAATTCATTTTCTGTAATTTAGTAAAAACAATACTGTTTTTGAGAAACAGTTGTTTAAAAATTACTATATATTGTAAAAATACCCATAAAATGTCAAAAACACTATTTTTTTGTTATAACTATAGTGTAACTGAATATAAAGATCCTATAATTTGCCCATATTTTGGTCTAAAAGTGCCTCATACGTGTGCCAAATTTCATAAAGTTAGCTGTTGGTTCGCGCAAATCGCGACAAAAACTGCGAATACGAAACTACCACCTTAAAAAAACATGCAAATTAATAAAAATCAAAAAACAACAAGTTTCAAAAGACACCCTACACTTCCCATGTTTTATCAAAATCAACTGTGCAATGTCACAACTCACTCCAAACCAGGGTCTCATTGTCACATGACTTTAAACATTTCATAAATAGTTTTTTCTCCTGGGAAAATGTCCTTTTGTCAGTTCTGCAAAGAAACGAGCGTGCTGAGCATAGTGTCTACCTAAAAATAAAGAGCACATTAGTACATACAAAGGCAAGGCTTAATAAATGATCCAACACTGTAATAAAAAAACAGTCTCTGACTAAATACTGTTCAGTCCACTTCGTTAAGTCCGCTTAATTATGTAAAAAAATCAATAGTCCAATAGAGTCCATCTAAGTCCATAATGTTCATAGTTTAAGAGCCAAGAATTAAGATTTTCTGGCTAGTAGTGGCTAGGTCCAGGCAGCATCCACGGGGTGGGGATTACACCCTGTAGGCGGCGTACGTCTCGATGAATCTTCAGAGTTCCTTTTTTCATATAGTCGCCCATTTTCTCGGCCATGGCCTCTGAGTGACCCAAATGTTCGCAAAGGCCTAAGTACCGAGCGCCGCGTTTGCGAACAAATCGTAGGCCCATTGGTAAACGGGGGTTACACCACCGTGAATTCGAGTCTCGGCCAGCTCTCGGTAGTCATTCATGTCCCGTTTTACAATGAGTTGCAGTCCTTTTGGTAGCTTCGGGGGGTCCTTCAGAAAAGTTTCTCCAATTGGAGTCTCGATTCGCTCAAATTCTGGTTCCAGTTGTACGGTTTTTTGTACTAGCTGTCAGTTTGCTGGAGTAGTTTCCTGGAGTAGTGGTTCTGGTTTGGGTGATAAAATGGCTGGTGTGGGTGGTGGTGGGGGTCGTTCTAGGATCAGTCTGCGGCCAGTGAGCGTCATGCGGTCGTCTTGGTCTGTAGGCTCGTCCGCCGAACTGGTATCTTCCTGCTCTTGGTCTTCAGTAGACTGGTTGACGTCCAACTCTTGTCTCGGTGGTGTCGGCGGCTGAGCAGGCAGTTCAGTGCTCGCACGCCTTGGATTGTTTAATGTTTCTGTCCGTTGAACTGTTTTTTTCGTTTGGGAACCAATAGTTCTGTCCCCCTGTAGCCGCCAAGTTTCCGTAGAGTATCAGCTCGTCATCATCAATCAGCGTCACAGCTCTGGATGGTTGCTTCGGCCATTTCCTAAAATGGAAAGGTCAATGTCCAATGTCCAAAATACTCTTAGCATTTTAGCTTTCCTTTATTGTCTAGACAAATCCATTTTAATTTTTGACAAAAAGTAATTTGTTCTCAAGTCGAATCTAAATTAAAAGTTCTAATTCATATTTTGAAACCAGATTCCGTATATCTGTCGGAAAAGAATATCTATTTAATCCCTAAAGAAAAGAATGTCTATGTCCAGCAATTTTTCAATTTCTTTGTCCAAATCTAACGAATGTAATATTAGAAAAACTTCCACAGTATTGAATTCAAAGAGTAGGGTGACCTGTCAGGGACGTGAGTGGTGAGCATTCTCTACGTAGCTGCTCATCATCTATGATTATCTAAGGCGTCATAGTTATTGAGTGATGTTCAATGTTTCAGCTGTAGTAATTAATTTAGGTACGTTTTGTCCTTTATTCTAGCTTTAACTTTTCAGATTTATTGTTTTTTCATTCTTTCGGTTAACGCTAAAGCTTGGGTGCCAAAGAAAAGACTCGTGCTGACCCTCAGGTTTTGATTTTGACTAGGTCCAAGTAAGAATTCATTCGCTGCTTTGACTGCTTTGACAACTCCTCTGTGTCTGCATTCGCCACCTTGGTCCGACGTGTATGGCTTACACAGTTCCGACTTGACATATCCAAACTTATCATCTCTGAAGAATTGGACTAAAACCCACGGTCCAGGGGCTTTTAGGTGGTCGCAGATCAACTTCGTCGCTACTCGCTATTCTGGCTGGCCAGATTTGGTAGCCTTTGATTTTCGCCCAGACTACATCGTTTGTTTTAAAGTCTATGGCAGAAGTGCGACTGCTGGGCTCTTCTACTGCTTCTGTATGGACGACCTGAGTTTGATTGAAAGTCTGGTGTGGGTCAGTGGGCGTGGAGTTCTCTGTAGCAAGGGGTTGGGTTTCAGGTTGCTCTCCATTTGGGATGGTGTCTCCGGGTAGGTGGCAAATTTTTAGCCTGCTTATGTTTACTGTTTTCACCTTGCTTCTGCGATTGTCACATGGGCGTATCACATAGATATGGCAGATATGGGTCGCGCGCATACATAAAAAAGAATGGTGTCTCGAAGGTTGAATCCTGAATGCTACTGCGTACCGCTAGTAGGGCGTAAGGGATGATTGTGTCCCAGTCTTTCAAGTGCGATGACACGTACATTGATAGGATTGTAACCAAGGTTTTATTCATGCGTTCGCAAGCACCATTGCTTTGCGGATGATATGCAGTAGTGTACAATTTTCTGGTATTCAGCAGTTTGCAGATTCCTAGCACTAGTTCTGACATAAATTAGTAAGAGAAATAGACTTATCCTGCATATAAAATTTACAATTAATTGTAAATGACATTATCACATGTCACAGTATTAATTCAATGACGTTAGAGTTAGTATATAGGTGCAACATATACTAATACTAGGATGTCAGTAGTGCAATGCAGGATCTACTAGACCATTACTGTTGCAGGCGATTCGTCACTGGAGCTGCTAAACAGTAATTTGCTTTGGGAGTATAGAGCAAAATAAAAATAAAAAAGACTTTTGATGTGAAAGTTGGTTTCGTTGCCTCCTGCCTACTCTCAAGTGAGGTTTATTAGTTAGTAAAACATAAAAGTTGTAGAAGCTTTGCATTAGCTAAGCCGAATTTCTCGTGGAAATTCTTTTTATTGCTGATGCGGATAAAACGCTCTTTTAATTTACGCTTACTGTATCCTTTGTCTAACAATTTAGGTATAATCATTTTTGTTTGTTCCACGAAATCCAGAAGATGACTAGAAAGATTATGATATCGTGTAATTTCATTAGTAAAAGTATTATATGCACAAGAAGCTGAGATGTTGTCATCCAAGTGCGGTAAGGATATAGTGGTATCAATATACTCACTGTAATTTGATTGTTTGACGTAATCTTTGTTCTTAATTAGATTCTTTATGTATTTGATCTCATACGCGAAAAGCACTAGATTAGCGATGAAAGGTCCCACATTAGTGCCCATGGGTATACCGATTATTTATTTAAGTAATACATTACCACAAGTGAAGTAACTGTTATCAATTGTCCATTTTGTTAGATCAAACATTTTGTCTCTGTCCACATCTATTCCAGATGTTGAGTTTTTATACCAGTTTGCACTGTTCCTGTGCAGGGACAGTCTGCGATTTTGGTTGAATGCCATAGGCAATATGTACTTGATGCTTTCTTCGATTTCCGAATGTACCAAATTAGTGTAAAGTTTGCCGAAGTCGAAGGTATTAACGCTGGTGGCTGAGTGGTATCGAATGATTTCCTGAATGTTTTTCAGAAGTTTCTGATTATTGCTAATAATCCAGAAAGGGTTAATGTTCCAGTAGTTCTTCAGGCAAAATTTACAATAATTTTCAATTCGTTTTATTATAAGTTTGTATCCGTGTGAAATAGCAATGGAAGTTGGTTTCGTGCAAGATTTTGTACTTGAAATTATAGTTCTGAAACCAATAGGATTTTTATAAAATTTGGGTATAATTTGAATAAAAGATAAATTTTTGTTTTCAGCGTGAACAGGGAAACCAAAGCACAAAATAGGGCATAAGCAATCCAGTGGTTACACAAACTGGCACACAGAGAATAGCGCGAACGGGCAACAGCGTATGCACCAATACAGTGATTTCACCGACTGCCACACAGAACTGCCCAACTCGGGCTACGAACAGCTAAACAGCAACTTCACAATAACCTCCACACACCTGACTGAACTGTCTACAGCCTTTAAATATTGAACGATTGACGTGGGTTAGTTACCGCCTGCTTACAAGTCTGGTATTTAGACTTTAGCCTGATTTTTCCAGACTTCTTGTAGGCGAGTGTAAAGTCATGAGGAAGTTTGTTAGTTTTTGGAAGTGTTGGCCTTCCTCCTACATCCGTCATAAGCTTATAATTCCAATCCGTTTTGAGATGTTTGGACCCAATCCAAATTCGAAATGTCAAGCATATTTTTTGTAAGGTTTTTAAGCCTCCTTTTTAAGGCGGTTGAGCCTCCCACTGTTGTAATGTCTGAATTCCGGTCTGGTTAATAATCAGGCGTTTAGGAATGTTTTGAATCCAAAATATAAAAATTGCCAAGTTTTTTATAACAACTATTATGTTGTCTAACTGATGGCTGATTTAGGTCTTGTTCACCCATAGTTAGGAGTTTTTAGGTCCTGTTACACTAATATGCTGCCATAATATTAGTACCCTAATCGTTCGACTATCAGGTAAAATAAGTAGATTGCTGTGGTTTTTTTGACATCGGCTTTTGTTCATAGCAGTACCGTTGCTCAGATTATAGGCACACAGCTGTCTTTATTGTGAATCTACGAATTTTAGATTATCACAGCACACTGTTATTAAATCACTGTTTCCATGAAGCCAAAGCTAAGAATTCAGTGGCTGTCCAAATTCTGAACTCGAATGCCAACAATTTTCTTCTGTTCGGGTTTATGTTCTAAGCTCGTTCGTAATTCTTAAACCCGGCTCGTACTTGTCCTCAACAACATAGGACAGGGACGGGCTCCCCTGTGGCCTCGCATTATGTGGACACCAAGACCTATCGATACTTCTTGATGCCGTCTTCGGAAGTTTGGCAGTTGACAGATGGTTGGTCAATCATGACTGCAGGTTTTTTAATAAAAAGCAGATGCATTCGAAAGTTTGCCCGATTTAAATTCAAATGCTGAAACCTGACACAAAGCAAAACACTTAATTTAATTATTATAAAAATGCCCTTTCACCAAGGGCAGCAGTGTGGGTAGAATAGGAAAGGTGGCTGGTCTATAGCGGAAAAATGCTAATAAGCTTGTCAAACATCCGGGACAAGTTTTGCAGCCGAATAGGAAAACTCAGCTTGCTAAATGAAGCGGGCAAGAGTTGCGTCAGAATAGCAGTCGCCCTGCGACACGTTAGTGCTTTCTGCACCCTATTCGCGCGAATTAATCAGCCATTATCATCAGCTGCCTGTTGCCGGAAAAGTGCCGTGTGGCGTGTACTTCATTGGTTCTTGATGTTATTTTCTAGGCAAGCTATATATGTATGTCCAGAAGAAATAATTGTACATCTATAATATAATAATCAATCGATCGCCATTCATTTTTATTGTTACGTATGTAAATGTATATATGTAGTTTAAAAGTATATAAATCTACAGTTATATATTTGTTTTAACTAGAGTTATACGGTTGTATTGTAACATTTTATGATTCGTATTGAATATTAGTCGTTAATGTCTATATAATGATATAATGTTAAGTTGAAATACGCCATTACTCATTTGTAATTTTTAGAAAAGAAACAAAATTAGATTGCGCATGGAGAATATAATAATCAATTGATCGTCATTCATTTTTATTGTTACGTATGTAAATGTATGTAGTTTAAGAGTATATAAATTCTACAGTTATATATTTGTATTAACTGAGTTATACGGTTGTATTGTAACATTTTATGATTCGTACTGAATATTAGTCGTTAATGTCTATATAATGATATAATGTTAAGTTGAAATACGCCATTACTCATTTGTAATTTTTAGAAAAGAAACAAAATTAGATTGCGCATGGAGAATATAATAATCAATTGATCGTCATTGATTTTTATTGTTACGTATGTAAATGTATGTAGTTTAAGAGTATATAAATTCTACAGTTATATATTTGTATTAACTGAGTTATACGGTTGTATTGTAACATTTTATGATTCGTACTGAATATTAGTCGTTAATGTCTATATAATGATATAATGTTAAGTTGAAATACGCCATTACTCATTTGTAATTTTTAGAAAAGAAACAAAATTAGATTGCGCATGGAGAATATAATAATCAATTGATCGTCATTCATTTTTATTGTTACGTATGTAAATGTATGTAGTTTAAGAGTATATAAATTCTACAGTTATATATTTGTATTAACTGAGTTATACGGTTGTATTGTAACATTTTATGATTCGTACTGAATATTAGTCGTTAATGTCTATATAATGATATAATGTTAAGTTGAAATACGCCATTACTAATTTGTAATTTTTAGAAAAGAAACAAAATTAGATTGCGCATGGAGAATATAATAATCAATTGATCGTCATTCATTTTTATTGTTACGTATGTAAATGTATGTAGTTTAAGAGTATATAAATTCTACAGTTATATATTTGTATTAACTGAGTTATACGGTTGTATTGTAACATTTTATGATTCGTACTGAATATTAGTCGTTAATGTCTATATAATGATATAATGTTAAGTTGAAATACGCCATTACTCATTTGTAATTTTTAGAAAAGAAACAAAATTAGATTGCGCATGGAGAATATAATAATCAATTGATCGTCATTCATTTTTATTGTTACGTATGTAAATGTATGTAGTTTAAGAGTATATAAATTCTACAGTTATATATTTGTATTAACTGAGTTATACGGTTGTATTGTAACATTTTATGATTCGTACTGAATATTAGTCGTTAATGTCTATATAATGATATAATGTTAAGTTGAAATACGCCATTACTCATTTGTAATTTTTAGAAAAGAAACAAAATTAGATTGCGCATGGAGAATATAATAATCAATTGATCGTCATTCATTTTTATTGTTACGTATGTAAATGTATGTAGTTTAAGAGTATATAAATTCTACAGTTATATATTTGTATTAACTGAGTTATACGGTTGTATTGTAACATTTTATGATTCGTACTGAATATTAGTCGTTAATGTCTATATAATGATATAATGTTAAGTTGAAATACGCCATTACTCATTTGTAATTTTTAGAAAAGAAACAAAATTAGATTGCGCATGGAGAATATAATAATCAATTGATCGTCATTCATTTTTATTGTTACGTATGTAAATGTATGTAGTTTAAGAGTATATAAATTCTACAGTTATATATTTGTATTAACTGAGTTATACGGTTGTATTGTAACATTTTATGATTCGTACTGAATATTAGTCGTTAATGTCTATATAATGATATAATGTTAAGTTGAAATACGCCATTACTCATTTGTAATTTTTAGAAAAGAAACAAAATTAGATTGCGCATGGAGAATATAATAATCAATCGATCGTCATTCATTTTTATCGTTACGTATGTAAATGTATGTAGTTTAAGAGTATATAAGTTCTACAGTTATATATTTGTGTTAACTAGAGTTATACGGTTGTATTGTAACATTTTATGATTCGTATTGAATATTAGTCGTTAATGTCTATATAATGATATAATGTTAAGTTGAAATACGCCATTACTCATTTGTAATTTTTAGAAATGAAACAAAATTAGATTGCGCATGGAGAAATTTAAATGAAATAGGTATACCTGTATATATCTGCAGAGTATAATTTTATAATCTATACACCTGACCTAAGTTCTGAGTGCTAGTAAGTGTAGAAAATGTTTTTCGTGATTATTCGCGCGAATAGGGTGCAGAAAGCACTAACGTCTAGGGCGACTGCTATTCTGACGCAACTCTTGTCCGCTTCATTTAGCAAGCTGAGTTTCCCTATTCGGCTGCAAAACCTGTCCCGGGTGTTTGACAAGCTTATTAGCATTTTTCCGCTGTAGACCAGCCTACTTTCCTATTCTACCCACACTGCTGCCCTTGGTGAAAGGGCATTTTTATAATAATCCTATCTCTTTTTCCGCTGCAGCAATTTTACTTGACGACAAGAAAGCTGACACTTGGATTGTGTATTGTATGATTACATTCTGAAAAGTGATAGTCGCGCATGCATATGCTGCACTATTTCTACAAAGCCACTAACAGTACACTATTGGCCTGTTCGTATTTGTCATTATTTTGGGTTAATAATTAATATATACATTAATTTTGGTCAAAGTGACGTTATATTCGTGCTCGGCAACTCAAATTGACCCTTTTCACGGTTTTTTAAAAAAAATTTAAAATATTCAAAAATTTGGTCAAATTGACCATTCTGGCACTTTGCCAGGGCTACGAAAGTGGATCAGTGCACACCACGCGTACCAAACACTATCAACTGACACCCCCGCAATTATGTATTAAGTAAGATGCACCAGAAATACAAAACGAGAGGTTATCCATAAACGCGTTATACATTGAGAAAATCATGCAATATCATCTTTTCAACGGTATCACAGGGGGTGCACCAGTTCTGGCTACTACGTAAACCTGACAACAAATCCAATACCACGCTGTAATGCACAATGTATGAGTTTATATTCGAATACAAGACCACAGCCCCCCCCATCTATCACCGTTTTGACCACACTACGTTTTAGTGTCTAGTACACACAACCGTAGATGACCACTGAGCATTATTTTGGATGAAAACAATAGTTTTTCGTCACAATAACGTTATATCCCCGTTCAGCACCTCAAATTAACCTTTTCCACAGTTTTTCAACAAATGTGACAAAATTCATAAATTTGGTCAAATTGACCATTCTGGCACTTTGCCAGGTATGCCAAAATGCAACAACATATACGACACTGACCAAACAAATTAAATGGCACCCCTACACCTGTATGTTGTGTTGTGTGAACAATGCAGAACAAGCGGCTATCCACAAAAGCGTTATACATTGACAAAGTCATCAAAAATATGCTATATATGTGTGTATATATATATATATATATATATATATATATATATATATATATATATATATATATATATATATATATATATATATATATATATATATATATATATATATATATATATTGCTATTGTTTACTTATCTGTAATATAATTATATTTATTTGCTGTGAAAGAGTATTTAGTACAAGAATGTAAAAATATTCCTGTTTTCCTTCGCCTCGTTAATACGACTGGTTACATTATGTAATATGTATATAGCATAGCACGATATAGATTGTTGTAACTAATTTATAGGCACTGTTGCGGTAGGCGCCTAGTAGCAAGAAGGTTTCTCTTATCTACGTGGCCTTGAACGTGGCCGAGGAGGTGCGGGCGTACCGGATAGGCCAGAACGCCACGGACCTGCAGTTGGCGGACACGGTGAACGTCTACAGTGGCCCGGACAATCTGTTCCTGGAGCCCGACAGCAGTGCTTTGTGGATCGGGGCCCACCCGGTCACCTATATGGTCGCCGCTCATCTGCAGGACAAAGAACGCTTCCAGGCTCCCTCGCAGGTAATTTTTGATTCATATTAGCCATCCCCGAAGATGTGGGGGTCTGGGGAGGGCAAGATTTGAGATTTCGGGACAAGACCCCCTCAGAGATGACCCGTCGCGACAAGCCCCCCTCCTTGGTTGCTGAAAAAAGGTGCCCGAAAACTTAAATGCTCCAGATCGCTGTAAAATGTTTAAAAACATGAGCAAAAAGTAAAAAAATCGCTACAAATGTGGATTTTTTAAAAATTCCCATTTTTAGACGAAAACTGAAAATTTTTGTGTTTTTGTTGGTTCAAGCCACCGAAACGTCGGGACAAGCCCACCCTTAAATTTCTAAAATTACGGGACAAGCGCTCCCCTGACCGAGTCCGAGACCTCGTGTACATGTATGTTTAAGCAATGGCTACTTACTTTTGAGTGAGAAAGGGGTGGCTTCTCATAGGTACTACTAATGTCTCAATTCTGACGCCTAGGGGGTTGTTTTCTAATTGTTTTGTTGGCACAATTTTTAGCGTCAGTTGAATGTTTTAGCGATTTTCGTAGGTTTCCCTAAGTTTTTGAGTCGGACGTTGAGCATCGATGCACGGCAAATAGTTAGGGGTGACTGGTGAGAATAGCATAGAGAATAATATCAGTGTTGGAGATAACGCAGACGTAGGGCTGATGATCATGCCTAGACCTAGTTTTTTTGTTTAGGTACTAAAAGTAGCAATCACAGTTTCGGCAATGTTCGTGAGCTGTACGCGGATGATGGCAAAGTGCTGCAGGCTGCCTCGGTGGCCGTCAGCTCATCGGTTCAGTACAGCATAATCTGCTGCTTTGCCAACTCAAGCATTATCACTGAGCAATCACAGTTTCGGCAATGTTCGTGAGCTGTACGCGGATGATGGCAAAGTGCTGCAGGCTGCCTCGGTTGCCGTCAGCTCATCGGTTCAGTACAGCATAATCTGCTGCTTTGCCAACTCAAGCATTGTCACTGAGCAATCACAGTTTCGGCAATGTTCGTGAGCTGTACGCTGATGATGGCAAAGTGCTGCAGGCTGCCTCGGTGGCCGTCAGCTCATCGGTTCAGTACAGCATAATCTGCTGCTTTGCCAACTCAAGCATTATCACTGAGCAATCACAGTTTCGGCAATGTTCGTGAGCTGTACGCGGATGATGGCAAAGTGCTGCAGGCTGCCTCGGTGGCCGTCAGCTCATCGGTTCAGTACAGCATAATCTGCTGCTTTGCCAACTCAAGCATTATCACTGAGCAATCACAGTTTCGGCAATGTTCGTGAGCTGTACGCGGATGATGGCAAAGTGCTGCAGGCTGCCTCGGTGGCCGTCAGCTCATCGGTTCAGTACAGCATAATCTGCTGCTTTGCCAACTCAAGCATTGTCACTGAGCAATCACAGTTTCGGCAATGTTCGTGAGCTGTACGCTGATGATGGCAAAGTGCTGCAGGCTGCCTCGGTGGCCGTCAGCTCATCGGTTCAGTACAGCATAATCTGCTGCTTTGCCAACTCAAGCATTATCACTGAGCAATCACAGTTTCGGCAATGTTCGTGAGCTGTACGCTGATGATGGCAAAGTGCTGCAGGCTGCCTCGGTGGCCGTCAGCTCATCGGTTCAGTACAGCATAATCTGCTGCTTTGCCAACTCAAGCATTATCACTGAGCAATCACAGTTTCGGCAATGTTCGTGAGCTGTACGCGGATGATGGCAAAGTGCTGCAGGCTGCCTCGGTGGCCGTCAGCTCATCGGTTCAGTACAGCATAATCTGCTGCTTTGCCAACTCAAGCATTATCACTGAGCAATCACAGTTTCGGCAATGTTCGTGAGCTGTACGCTGATGATGGCAAAGTGCTGCAGGCTGCCTCGGTGGCCGTCAGCTCATCGGTTCAGTACAGCATAATCTGCTGCTTTGCCAACTCAAGCATTATCACTGAGCAATCACAGTTTCGGCAATGTTCGTGAGCTGTACGCGGATGATGGCAAAGTGCTGCAGGCTGCCTCGGTGGCCGTCAGCTCATCGGTTCAGTACAGCATAATCTGCTGCTTTGCCAACTCAAGCATTATCACTGAGCAATCACAGTTTCGGCAATGTTCGTGAGCTGTACGCGGATGATGGCAAAGTGCTGCAGGCTGCCTCGGGGGCCGTCAGCTCATCGGTTCAGTACAGCATAATCTGCTGCTTTGCCAACTCAAGCATTGTCACTGAGCAATCACAGTTTCGGCAATGTTCGTGAGCTGTACGCTGATGATGGCAAAGTGCTGCAGGCTGCCTCGGTGGCCGTCAGCTCATCGGTTCAGTACAGCATAATCTGCTGCTTTGCCAACTCAAGCATTATCACTGAGCAATTATGGTTTCGGCAATGTTCGTGAGCTGTACGCGGATGATGGCAAAGTGCTGCAGGCTGCCTCGGTGGCCGTCAGCTCATCGGTTCAGTACAGCATAATCTGCTGCTTTGCCAACTCAAGCATTATCACTGAGCAATCACAGTTTCGGCAATGTTCCTGAGCTGTACGCTGATGATGGCAAAGTGCTGCAGGCTGCCTCGGTGGCCGTCAGCTCATCGGTTCAGTACAGCATAATCTGCTGCTTTGCCAACTCAAGCATTATCACTGAGCAATCATGGTTTCGGCAATGTTCGTGAGCTGTACTCGGATGATGGCAAAGTGCTGCAGGCTGCCTCGGTGGCCGTATGCTCATCGGTTCAGTACAGCATAATCTGCTGCTTTGCCAACTCAAGCATTATCACTGAGCAATCACAGTTTCGGCAATGTTCGTGAGCTGTACGCGGATGATGGCAAAGTGCTGCAGGCTGCCTCGGTGGCCGTCAGCTCATCGGTTCAGTACAGCATAATCTGCTGCTTTGCCAACTCAAGCATTATCACTGAGCAATCACAGTTTCGGCAATGTTCGTGAGCTGTACGCGGATGATGGCAAAGTGCTGCAGGCTGCCTCGGTGGCCGTCAGCTCATCGGTTCAGTACAGCATAATCTGCTGCTTTGCCAACTCAAGCATTGTCACTGAGCAATCACAGTTTCGGCAATGTTCGTGAGCTGTACGCTGATGATGGCAAAGTGCTGCAGGCTGCCTCGGTGGCCGTCAGCTCATCGGTTCAGTACAGCATAATCTGCTGCTTTGCCAACTCAAGCATTATCACTGAGCAATCATGGTTTCGGCAATGTTCGTGAGCTGTACGCGGATGATGGCAAAGTGCTGCAGGCTGCCTCGGTGGCCGTCAGCTCATCGGTTCAGTACAGCATAATCTGCTGCTTTGCCAACTCAAGCATTATCACTGAGCAATCACAGTTTCGGCAATGTTCGTGAGCTGTACGCTGATGATGGCAAAGTGCTGCAGGCTGCCTCGGTGGCCGTCAGCTCATCGGTTCAGTACAGCATAATCTGCTGCTTTGCCAACTCAAGTATTATCACTGAGCAATCATGGTTTCGGCAATGTTCGTGAGCTGTACGCGGATGATGGCAAAGTGCTGCAGGCTGCCTCGGTGGCCGTCAGCTCATCGGTTCAGTACAGCATAATCTGCTGCTTTGCCAACTCAAGCATTATCACTGAGCAATCATGGTTTCGGCAATGTTCGTGAGCTGTACGCGGATGATGGCAAAGTGCTGCAGGCTGCCTCGGTGGCCGTCAGCTCATCGGTTCAGTACAGCATAATCTGCTGCTTTGCCAACTCAAGCATTGTCACTGAGCAATCACAGTTTCGGCAATGTTCGTGAGCTGTACGCTGATGATGGCAAAGTGCTGCAGGCTGCCTCGGTGGCCGTCAGCTCATCGGTTCAGTACAGCATAATCTGCTGCTTTGCCAACTCAAGCATTATCACTGAGCAATCACAATTTCGGCAATGTTCGTGAGCTGTACGCTGATGATGGCAAAGTGCTGCAGGCTGCCTCGGTGGCCGTCAGCTCATCGGTTCAGTACAGCATAATCTGCTGCTTTGCCAACTCAAGCATTATCACTGAGCAATCATGGTTTCGGCAATGTTCGTGAGCTGTACGCGGATGATGGCAAAGTGCTGCAGGCTGCCTCGGTGGCCGTCAGCTCATCGGTTCAGTACAGCATAATCTGCTGCTTTGCCAACTCAAGCATTGTCACTGAGCAATCACAGTTTCGGCAATGTTCGTGAGCTGTACGAGGATGATGGCAAAGTGCGGCAGGCTGCCTCGGTTGCCGTCAGCTCATCGGTTCAGTACAGCATAATCTGCTGCTTTGCCAACTCAAGCATTATCACTGAGCAAACACAGTTTCGACAATGTTCGTGAGCTGTACGCGGATGATGGCAAAGTGCTGCAGGCTGCCTCGGTGGCCGTCAGCTCATCGGTTCAGTACAGCATAATCTGCTGCTTTGCCAACTCAAGCATTGTCACTGAGCAATCACAGTTTCGACAATGTTCGTGAGCTGTACGCGGATGATGGCAAAGTGCTGCAGGCTGCCTCGGTGGCCGTCAGCTCATCGGTTCAGTACAGCATAATCTGCTGCTTTGCCAACTCAAGCATTATCACTGAGCAATCATGGTTTCGGCAATGTTCGTGAGCTGTACGCGGATGATGGCAAAGTGCTGCAGGCTGCCTCGGTGGCCGTCAGCTCATCGGTTCAGTACAGCATAATCTGCTGCTTTGCCAACTCAAGCATTATCACTGAGCAATCATGGTTTCGGCAATGTTCGTGAGCTGTACGCGGATGATGGCAAAGTGCTGCAGGCTGCCTCGGTGGCCGTCAGCTCATCGGTTCAGTACAGCATAATCTGCTGCTTTGCCAACTCAAGCATTGTCACTGAGCAATCACAGTTTCGGCAATGTTCGTGAGCTGTACGCTGATGATGGCAAAGTGCTGCAGGCTGCCTCGGTGGCCGTCAGCTCATCGGTTCAGTACAGCATAATCTGCTGCTTTGCCAACTCAAGCATTATCACTGAGCAATCACAGTTTCGGCAATGTTCGTGAGCTGTACGCTGATGATGCAAAGTGCTGCAGGCTGCCTCGGTGGCCGTCAGCTCATCGGTTCAGTACAGCATAATCTGCTGCTTTGCCAACTCAAGCATTATCACTGAGCAATCATGGTTTCGGCAATGTTCGTGAGCTGTACGCGGATGATGGCAAAGTGCTGCAAGCTGCCTCGGTGGCCGTCAGCTCATCGGTTCAGTACAGCATAATCTGCTGCTTTGCCAACTCAAGCATTATCACTGAGCAATCATGGTTTCGGCAATGTTCGTGAGCTGTACGCGGATGATGGCAAAGTGCTGCAGGCTGCCTCGGTGGCCGTCAGCTCATCGGTTCAGTACAGCATAATCTGCTGCTTTGCCAACTCAAGCATTGTCACTGAGCAATCACAGTTTCGGCAATGTTCGTGAGCTGTACGCTGATGATGGCAAAGTGCTGCAGGCTGCCTCGGAGGCCGTCAGATCATCGGTTCAGTACAGCATAATCTGCTGCTTTGCCAACTCAAGCATTATCACTGAGCAATCACAGTTTCGGCAATGTTCGTGAGCTGTACGCTGATGATGCAAAGTGCTGCAGGCTGCCTCGGTGGCCGTCAGCTCATCGGTTCAGTACAGCATAATCTGCTGCTTTGCCAACTCAAGCATTATCACTGAGCAATCATGGTTTCGGCAATGTTCGTGAGCTGTACGCGGATGATGGCAAAGTGCTGCAAGCTGCCTCGGTGGCCGTCAGCTCATCGGTTCAGTGCAGCATAATCTGCTGCTTTGCCAACTCAAGCATTGTCACTGAGCAATCACAGTTTCGGCAATGTTCGTGAGCTGTACGAGGATGATGGCAAAGTGCTGCAGGCTGCCTCGGTTGCCGTCAGCTCATCGGTTCAGTACAGCATAATCTGCTGCTTTGCCAACTCAAGCATTATCACTGAGCAAACACAGTTTCGACAATGTTCGTGAGCTGTACGCGGATGATGGCAAAGTGCTGCAGGCTGCCTCGGTGGCCGTCAGCTCATCGGTTCAGTACAGCATAATCTGCTGCTTTGCCAACTCAAGCATTGTCACTGAGCAATCACAGTTTCGACAATGTTCGTGAGCTGTACGCGGATGATGGCAAAGTGCTGCAGGCTGCCTCGGTGGCCGTCAGCTCATCGGTTCAGTACAGCATAATCTGCTGCTTTGCCAACTCAAGCATTGTCACTGAGCAATCACAGTTTCGGCAATGTTCGTGAGCTGTACGCTGATGATGGCAAAGTGCTGCAGGCTGCCTTGGTTGCCGTCAGCTCATCGGTTCAGTACAGCATAATCTGCTGCTTTGCCAACCCAAGCATTATCACTGAGCAAACACAGTTTCGACAATGTTCGTGAGCTGTACGCGGATGATGGCAAAGTGCTGCAGGCTGCCTCGGTTGCCGTCAGCTCATCGGTTTAGTACAGCATAATCTGCTGCTTTGCCAACTCAAGCATTGTCACTGAGCAATCACAGTTTCGGCAATGTTCGTGAGCTGTACGCTGATGATGGCAAAGTGCTGCAGGCTGCTTCGGTGGCCGTCAGCTCATCGGTTCAGTACAGCATAATCTGCTGCTTTGCCAACTCAAGCATTATCACTGAGCAATCACAGTTTCGGCAATGTTCGTGAGCTGTACGCTGATGATGGCAAAGTGCTGCAGGCTGCCTCGGTGGCCGTCAGCTCATCGGTTCAGTACAACATAATCTGCTGCTTTGCCAACTCAAGCATTATCACTGAGCAATCACAGTTTCGGCAATGTTCGTGAGCTGTACGCGGATGATGGCAAAGTGCTGCAGGCTGCCTCGGTGGCCGTCAGCTCATCGGTTCAGTACAGCATAATCTGCTGCTTTGCCAACTCAAGCATTATCACTGAGCAATCACAGTTTCGGCAATGTTCGTGAGCTGTACGCGGATGATGGCAAAGTGCTGCAGGCTGCCTCGGTGGCCGTCAGCTCATCGGTTCAGTACAGCATAATCTGCTGCTTTGCCAACTCAAGCATTGTCACTGAGCAATCACAGTTTCGGCAATCTTCGTGAGCTGTACGCTGATGATGGCAAAGTGCTGCAGGCTGCCTCGGTGGCCGTCAGCTCATCGGTTCAGTACAGCATAATCTGCTGCTTTGCCAACTCAAGCATTATCACTGAGCAATCACAGTTTCGGCAATGTTCGTGAGCTGTACGCTGATGATGGCAAAGTGCTGCAGGCTGCCTCGGTGGCCGTCAGCTCATCGGTTCAGTACAGCATAATCTGCTGCTTTGCCAACTCAAGCATTATCACTGAGCAATCATGGTTTCGGCAATGTTCGTGAGCTGTACGCGGATGATGGCAAAGTGCTGCAGGCTGCCTCGGTGGCCGTCAGCTCATCGGTTCAGTACAGCATAATCTGCTGCTTTGCCAACTCAAGCATTATCACTGAGCAATCACAGTTTCGGCAGTGTTCGTGAGCTGTACGCTGATGATGGCAAAGTGCTGCAGGCTGCCTCGGTGGCCGTCAGCTCATCGGTTCAGTACAGCATAATCTGCTGCTTTGCCAACTCAAGCATTATCACTGAGCAATCATGGTTTCGGCAATGTTCGTGAGCTGTACGCGGATGATGGCAAAGTGCTGCAGGCTGCCTCGGTGGCCGTCAGCTCATCGGTTCAGTACAGCATAATCTGCTGCTTTGCCAACTCAAGCATTTTCACTGAGCAATCAGAGTTTCGGTTATGTTCGTGATCAGTACGCTGATGATGGCAAAGTGCTGCAGGCTGCCTCGGTGTAGAGTTCTGCCCGGGCCTGTAGCGGGCCGCGGGCCGCGGGCCGGGCCGGCCCTGGCCCGGCCCGGAGAGAATTTTAAGAAATGGGCCCGGCCCGGGGCCCGGCCCGTAAAATTCCGGGCCCCGGGCCGTGCGCGGCCCGCCGGGCCGTAGCGGGCCCCGGGCCCCGGGCCGCGCGGGGCCCGCCGGGCTTAGAAATCCGCAAGCCCAGAGCCGTCTCGAGCTTCAGCAACGTATGAACAATGACTGCATTGCATATATATTGATTTTTACAAGTGCGCAGGCACTTATACTACACTCAGACGCACACACAATGCATTTTCTCACTTGCTGAAGTCTGTGCCGGGCCAGCCCGCGGGCTCCGGGCCTGCTCCGGGCCGGCCCGCGGGGCCCCGGGCCTGCTCCGGGCCGGCCCGCGGGCCCCGGGCCGATAGGCCCGCTACGGCCCACCGGGCCTGTAGCGGGCCGCGGGCCCCGGGCCCCGGGCCCGGCCCGGAAAATTTGCTAGTGGCAAAACTCTACCTCGGTGGCCGTCAGCTCATCGGTTCAGTACAGCATAATCTGCTGCTTTGCCAACTCAAGCATTATCACTGAGCAATCACAGTTTCGGCAATGTTCGTGAGCTGTACGCTGATGATGGCAAAGTGCTGCGGGCTGCCTCGGTGGCCGTCAGCTCATCGGTTCAGTACAGCATAATCTGCTGCTTTGCCAACTCAAGCATTATCACTGAGCAATCATGGTTTCGGCAATGTTCGTGAGCTGTACGCGGATGATGGCAAAGTGCTGCAGGCTGCCTCGGTGGCCGTCAGCTCATCGGTTCAGTACAGCATAATCTGCTGCTTTGCCAACTCAAGCATTATCACTGAGCAATCACAGTTTCGGCAATGTTCGTGAGCTGTACGCTGATGATGGCAAAGTGCTGCAGGCTGCCTCGGTGGCCGTCAGCTCATCGGTTCAGTACAGCATAATCTGCTGCTTTGCCAACTCAAGCATTGTCACTGAGCAATCACAGTTTCGGCAATGTTCGTGAGCTTTACGAGGATGATGGCAAAGTGCTGCAGGCTGCCTCGGTTGCCGTCAGCTCATCGGTTCAGTACAGCATAATCTGCTGCTTTGCCAACTCAAGCATTGTCACTGAGCAATCACAGTTTCGGCAATGTTCGTGAGCTGTACGAGGATGATGGCAAAGTGCTGCAGGCTGCCTCGGTTGCCGTCAGCTCATCGGTTCAGTACAGCATAATCTGCTGCTTTGCCAACTCAAGCATTATCACTGAGCAAACACAGTTTTGACAATGTTCGTGAGCTGTACGCGGATGATGGCAAAGTGCTGCAGGCTGCCTCGGTGGCCGTCAGCTCATCGGTTCAGTACAGCATAATCTGCTGCTTTGCCAACTCAAGCATTATCACTGAGCAATCACAGTTTCGGCAATGTTCGTGAGCTGTACGAGGATGATGGCAAAGTGCTGCAGGCTGCCTCGGTTGCCGTCAGCTCATCGGTTCAGTACAGCATAATCTGCTGCTTTGCCAACTCAAGCATTATCACTGAGCAATCACAGTTTCGGCAATGTTCGTGAGCTGTACGCGGATGATGGCAAAGTGCTGCAGGCTGCCTCGGTTGCCGTCAGCTCATCGGTTCAGTACAGCATAATCTGCTGCTTTGCCAACTCAAGATTTTTCACTGTTCAATCACTGTTTCGGCAATGTTCGTGAGCTGTACGAGGATGATGGCAAAGTGCTGCAGGCTGCCTCGGTTGCCGTCAGCTCATCGGTTCAGTACAGCATAATCTGCTGCTTTGCCAACTCAAGCATAATCACTGAGCAAACACAGTTTCGACAATGTTCGTGAGCTGTACGCGGATGATGGCAAAGTGCTGCAGGCTGCCTCGGTTGCCGTCAGCTCATCGGTTCAGTACAGCATAATCTGCTGCTTTGCCAACTCAAGCTTCATCACTGAGCAATCACAGTTTCGGCAATGTTCGTGAGCTGTACGCGGATGATGGCAAAGTGCTGCAGGCTGCCTCGGTGGCCGTCAGCTCATCGGTTCAGTACAGCATAATCTGCTGCTTTGCCAACTCAAGCATCATCACTGAGCAATCACAGTTTCGGCAATGTTCGTGAACTGTACGCGGATGATGGCAAAGTGTTGCAGGCTGCCTCGGTGGCCGTCAGCTCATCGGTTCAGTACAGCATAATCTGCTGCTTTGCCAACTCAAGCATTATCACTGAGCAATCACAGTTTCGGCAATGTTCGTGAGCTGTACGCGGATGATGGCAAAGTGCTGCAGGCTGCCTCGGTGGCCGTCAGCTCATCGGTTCAGTACAGCATAATCTGCTGCTTTGCCAACTCAAGCATTATCACTGAGCAATCACAGTTTCGGCAATGTTCGTGAGCTGTACGCGGATGATGGCAAAGTGTTGCAGGCTGCCTCGGTGGCCGTCAGCTCATCGGTTCAGTACAGCATAATCTGCTGCTTTGCCAACTCAAGCATTATCACTGAGCGTCTTTTTTAGAAATGGATTTAGCTGACTTTGCTTGTAATAATAAAACGTCGGATCAATGCGATTTCAGCTCCAGTTTGAGGTAGAATTTCAGCAGACCATTTCAGTTGGTATCAAATTAGCATTAAGTCTTGATCATTATTGTTACATGTTCTAAAGTGTAGAACGCAAGCTAATGCTAAATCCATTTTTTATGACTATCATAATATTGTGCGTTTTGGATGACTAATTATAGAATTGGTTAAAAAAATTATTATCGGTCGAAACACAGTACTGCGATCCATAAATGGCGTGCTAGTCAAGTCGTAAAAATTTTAAATTAAGATTACGTCATGATCTTGTAATATCAGAGTAGTCGTGAAGGCGTGAAGGCATTGTCTTCAAGTGTGAGCCACCGAAACTTTTGTCGTCTGAACACGCATACTTGTTGTGAGTGTAATTTGATTTGACACGCCTGTTCTGATTTTCTAAACATTAAAAGTTAAAATAATTTTTAGTTTCTGAAAACAAGGCTTATATACATTTTTTGAATGGAGATTATAGTTTCAACAATTTTATTCTTATTTTAAATCAGCTTATCTTATAAGTCTGCTAAAATAATATTTTGTGGATGGCCTATTTTCTAATTTAAAATCGAGAGCAAAATATGATAAAATGGCCGTTTTTGGGTCCGCCAAAATTGAGTGACAAATTGAGTGACTTAATACATTTGGCGTTATACTGCACACGCCATGGGCAAAAATTCAAAAAAATGGATCATACAGGTTGAGACTATGATATTAGGCTATCGAATCATGTAAAAAATCAACTTGGCAGTATTAACAAAATTTTAGGGCTTTGTGTTCACAAAAAACATGTCGATGCGCCTAAACATGTTTATACGCCGATGTACACGTATCATTGAATTTTTAATAGCCACTTATCTTATCAAAAAAAGCTTTGGTTCTAGTATGTACATCTGCGATGCGCTTTTACGGTGGCTAAAATGTGTACGGATTGGAAGCAAATCGGAGAACCTAAAATTTTCACTTATACAGGCCCCCCTTAAGGGGGTAATTGCGTTTTTAGGTGTTTTTTTAAACTACCATAACTGCACTTAACCTCAACAAAAACTAGAGCTGTCTTTTTTACAATTTTTTACACCTTCTAGCTTTAAAAAACTATATTTAAAAGCAGATTATCTTTTGCAATTTTACTGCTGCTATCATTTGAATACACCCCATCAGCGGTTATTTTGACTAATTTTTGCGCCACAGTTATGAAACTCAAGATCAGCCAACAACTACTAAACTTTCTGCAGTTATGCACTGACATAATATCCCCACCCGTTTTTTTGATATAGTTGATAAGTCGTTTCTACGTTGAGAAAATGACATTTTCGTGCAAAAATCACGTAATTTGACTTTTCTCTAAAATTTTCAAAAGCCCATAACACCGACTCTACAAACTATTTTTAGAAAAGGAAAAAAACGGGTGGGGATATTTTCCTAAAGATAATGTAGTTAAAGTTTCGAAGCCGTAGTCCGTTTTTAGCTTGAGTTCTGTGGGCGCAAAAATTACACTGAAATGTCAAAAACCACGAAAACGACATTACCCCCTTAAATGGTAATATTTTGAATGTTTCATAATATAAACTTTTTGCCTTGTTTGAGAGAATTCTAATAACATTAATAACATTTATATCATACCTGTCTTGAAAAAACAGTGCAATAACCAACGTCAATAACTAAACGCACGCTGCCAGATTCACAGCGTGCATCTAAGTTATTGATTTATCGCACTGTGTTTTTCAAAACAGGCATATTATAAGAACGTTATAATACTTTGTAGTGTGCACTCAGCAACTATTCGCACTGGCACGTAAAGCCCGCGTGCATAACTCGTGCGCTGCGCGCACTCGTTCATGCACTTGGCGCTTCACGTAACAGTGCGTATAAATCACTGAGTGCACTGTACATCGTGCTATAACTTACACAAATAACATCAATAACAATGTTTGAGAGAATATAATTTGACAGTTTGGAACTTATTTTTTCAAAACTGGCGATATTGGGCATAAAGTTATTTATTTTTATTTAATTTTAATTGTTTATTTTACTTTTTATTTTTTAATTTTCATTTTAGCTGTATTTGTCGCGAAACTACTGAAAAACAAGTAGGCCCCTAAAAGGGGCAAATTCCGTCATAGTGGCATGAAATTTAATATTACAGTACATATGTACATACTAAATTGTAGGAATCATCATTTGCATGGCAAATGTTGGAAAAGTAAGTCTCTTCGACTCTGGTCACTAACTTACGCTCGATCCTACTTATAGCAGTGTACAGGCTCTGGGTTTGCCCCTGTTGCGTGAGCCATCGTTTGTCTAATGTTGACAGTTGTCAGTTACTACTTACTAACGTCAACGGGCAAAGCCCTGGTTTGGTCAGGTGTTGCTTAGAGTCTCGGTTTGTGCTCTGTTGTCCCAGCTCTAGTTTAATCCGCTGTTGCTTTGAGTCTTGGTTTGTGCTCTGTTGTCCCAGCTCTAGTTTAATCCGCTGGTGCTTAGAGTCTTGGTTCGTGCGCTGTTGTCTGAGCTCTAGTTTGTCCGCTGTTACTTAGAGTCATGGTTTGTGCGCTGTTGTGTCAGCTCCAGTTTGGTCCGCTGTTACTTAGAGTTTTAATTTCTGCGCTATTGTCTGACTTCTAGTTTGGTCCGCTGTTGCTTAGAGTCATGGTTTGTGCGCTGTTGTTCCAGCTTTAGTTTGGTCAGCGACTACCGTACCATGAATTGACCACAACGATGGGGTTTGTATTGTACTGTTTGTACCAACGCCAAGTTTATTCACTTTTTATTCAAAACAGGGTCAAGGTTGATGGCTGAGCAAATTCGATGTCCATAATCCTGGAGGTGAATTATAAACTTCACCCGTATAGACCTACAACAAGCAACATGAAGAAACATGAAAATTACCAACTAATTCAAGTGATCCAGAAGTCAAATACCTATAAGCAGTTAGCTAAGCCAGCACACGGCACACTAGAATTTTTTCTCGGACTCGTCATAACATTTCACTTCCATATTGTGCGCTTGGTTGGCTTGCTTGCAAATTGCACTGCTTTAGGAGATTAATAAATCAAAATTTTAATAGGTATTGTATAAATTATATAAAATTGCCATTATATGTGAAATTATGCTTTTAAAATTAAATATAATTATTAAATTATATTTAAAAATTATTAAATAAATCCAATATATGCCGGAAAATTCCGAAAACTTACGGAAATTTCCGGAAATTTCTGAAAATCTTCGAGTAGGAAATTTCCAAAAATTTTCGGAAATTTCCTGAAAGATTAATTCGTAAATTTCCGGGACTTTCCAGAAATTTTCCGACCACTCACATCCCTACGCACCTTGCCGCTGACATTCTGAAAACTAGCCGCTGACTCAGCATTTTGGGTCGCTTGCGTTCACTTTCAGAAAGTCACCTTTCTGAAAGTCGCCTTTCAGAAAAGATTTTCTCAGCGCTCATCTTTCAGAAAACTGAAATTTCCCAATGTTCACCTTTCAGAAAGCCGAAATGTTGGCACGTTCACCTTCCAGAAAGCTGAATTTTGGGAACGTTCACCTTTCAGAAAGATAAATTTTTTGAATTGTCATCTTTTTTGAATAAGTTTATTGTTAGTGGACCTTATTATGTCTTATTTTTGTTGAATTAAGTAAGTTGTTACTTACTAACAATGTAGAACATGTAGGAAATTTTGGAAAGCTCACCTTTCAAAAAGTGATAATTTAGAATTATGATATTTATAATGGAATTAAGTTATATGTACATATAATTATTGTGACTGGAAATAAAACTGACGATTAGTGCATGATTTACCCTAATTTTTGTTAAAAATTGAGCAAGATCAACGACTATTGAATTTAAGCGTAGACTAAGTCAGAATAGCAGTGTAGAAATTTTCCCACGCTAATCCAGAAATATCCCAGATTTCTAGCACTGAAATAAGTAGCAGCAAAATCAAGCTTGTCCGTTGCTAAATCCAGTTTTTATTAAATCCAAATTATGTTTTCTGGATTAGTTGAGTCCAAGTTTGGAAAGCATTATTGTATCATAATGGGTATACTGGAAACAAACGAACGGCGACGAAAGTGTGTTGGCTGTAACTATGTATGTACTTCTTCTTAATTAAACAAAACTAAGACATAATAAGGTCCAATTACAATAAATTTATTTAAAAAAGATGACAATTTAAAAATTTTATCTTTCTGAAAAGTGAACGTTCCAAAATTTTATCTTTCTGAAAGGTTCTTTCCAAACTCGAATGATTGCTTAAGTCTTTTCTGACTCTATTGCTTGCGCTTCCAAATAGACCAGCGCAACGGATAACGACTTTATCAGGGGTATTAGAAATTTAAATGGCATAGAAGCAACCCTTAAAAAAAGGTGCCGTTTCTAAGCCACCTGTTTTTTGATGGGAGCGTATGTTTGCTGTGTATTTCCATAGTCATACATAATAATTAAGTAAAGAGCCAGTCAATTACATCTTGCGTGTAAGCCACCATAATTACAATTGGGAGCTGAAGTTTAATATGTGTTTTTAGTGGTTCTTTTTCCTTCATTGGGAGTCACTCATTAAAATTCACGCCGCTTCTAAAAGAACACTTAGGGTGGATTTCACGTTCATCAGGGTAATTTTTTAAACCCATTTTTTACGTACATTTGCAAGGTTCGGTAATTCTTGTATCGTTGTAAATCTGCTGTGAAATAAGCTTGGTGCGGTAACTTGAAAAGCAAAACTTTCAAACAAAAATCGTAAACCATAAAGCAAGTTTTGTTATCCAATTGTCCATTCTAATGTTGTAAATACCATTGTTGAATTTTATTTCACAATAGAAACTAATTTGTTATTAATAACGATCTACTAGGTTGGTAACGAACGCGTGTAAACGAAATCGAAATAGCACTTTTTGTGCTATAGCGCTTTTTTTATGCGCTATTTGCGCTATAGCGCTTTTTGGGGGTGCTATATGCGCTATTTGCGCTATATGCGCTATCGAAGGTGCTATATGCGCTATTTGCGCTATAGCGCTTTTTGGGGGTGCTATATGCGCTATTTGCGCTATATGCGCTATCGAAGGTGCTATATGCGCTATTTGCGCTATAGCGCTTTTTGGGGGTGCTATATGCGCTATCGAAGGTGCTATATGCGCTATTTGCGCTATAGCGCATTTTGGGGGTGCTATATGCGCTATTTGCGCTATATGCGCTATCGAAGGTGCTATATGCGCTATTTGCGCTATAGCGCTTTTTGGGAGTGCTATATGCGCTATTTGCGCTATATGCGCTATTTGCGCTATAGCGCTTTTTGGGAGTGCTATATGCGCTATTTGCGCTATATGCGCTGTCGAAGGTGCTATATGCGCTATTTGCGCTATAGCGCTTTTTGGGAGTGCTATATGCGCTATTTGCGCTATAAGCGCTATCGAAGGTGCCATATGTGCTATTTTTTTGGATATGAATAAAACTTTTACAGAAAAATGGCCAGGGGGGATTTGAACCACCCATTGCTAGATTCGTAGCTTAACGCTCTACCAACTGAGCTACGCTGGCCTATTAGTGTTTGTGTTAATTTCCCTTTAAATAGTGGTGCTGATCTTGGATAGCGCTTATAGCACCTGAGGGTGCTATTTGCGCTATTTAGGCGCTTTTTGACTTAAAATCTGCCCCAAAAAAAAAAAAAAAATTTAAAAAAAAAAGCGCAACAACAAGACAAAAACCCTCAGCAAAAACCCAAACCCGTAGGCGCTATTTTGTGCTATTGGCTAATTTATTCAAAACTTTTGTATTTTTTAGTAAGTATACGGTCCCTCAATAATTTAGAATAATTTTAAAATTATTTTTAAATTTTTGTTTGTGTTCTAGTCGACGCTATAAACATAGCGCATATAGCACAACGATAGCGCATCAAAGTGCAATAAGCGCTATTTTTTTCGTAGGCATAAAAACAGCGCTTATCGCACCTGAGGGTGCTATTTGCGCTATGTTGGCGCTATTTTGTGCTATAGGCTAATTTATTGACAATTTTTGTTTTTTTAGTAAGTATACGGTCCCTCAATAAATTAGAATAATTTTAAAATTATTTTTAATTTTTTGTTTGAGTTTTAGTCGACGATATAAAAAATAGCGCATATAGCACAACAATAGCGCATAAAAATGCTATAACCGCTATTTTTTTCGTAGGCTTAAAAAATAGCGCTTATAGCATCTGAGGGTGCTATTTGCGCTATTTAGGCGCTATTTTGTGCTATTGGCTAGTTTATTGAAACTTTTTGTCCTTTTTAGTGAGTATACGGTCCCTCAATAAATTACAATAATTTTAAAATTATTTTTAAATTTTTGTTAGTGTTCTGGTCGACGATATAAAAAAATAGCGCATATAGCGAAACGATAGCGCATCAAAGTGCTATAAGCGCTATTTTTTTCGTAGGTTTAAAAAATAGCGCTTATTGCATCAGATGGTGCTATTTGCCCAGGCGCTTGGACGCTGCTTTGACTTGATTATTATTATATTAGGATTATTAACTCATTATTGCTTTGAACTATTTCTCGTTCTTTTCCTGCTTAGCAAGAAATATAGCTATGAGCGCTATATGCGCTATATAGCGCATATAGCACCTAAAATAGCGGCTATAGCGCTTCGGTAATTAGCGCTTTTTTGGCAAGTTATAGCACATTTCAAAATCCGAAAAATATCAAAGTGCTATGATAGCACAGCGTTATAATAGCGCATGGCAGGTGCTATTTTTTTCCGGAGGCGCTATTTTTACTTAGATAAAATTTTTGTTTTATTTGATAGCGATTATAGCACCTGAGGGTGCTATTTGCGCTATTTAGGCGCTATTTTGTGGTATCGGCTATTTTAATGAAAACTTTTGTACTTTTTAGTACGTATAAGATCTCTCAATTAAAATTAAGAAGTTTAAAATTTTTTTAAACTTTTTGTTTGTGTTTGTGTAGAGGGGGGGAGTGTGGGGAGGGGGGATGTGGGGGTACCTGTCGTAGCGTGTATAGTGCAAATAGCGGGGGGGTGGGGGGGCGTTTTTGAGCTGGAAACTATAATAGCGCAAATAGCGCAAATAGCGCCTAGGGGTGGGGGGGGGGTAAAATCTCGTGTTCGTGCCCGCTTACACGCGTCATCTACCACTAGGTTTTTAATTATAGAATGGTTGTTAATATTACTTATCTATAAATCATTTGTTCATTGTTGAATTTTATTTCACAATAGAAATTAATTTGTTATTAATAACGATCTACTAGGTTTTTAATTATAGAATCGTTGCTGATATTACTTATCTATAAATCATTTGTTCATTGTTGAATTTTATTTCACAATAGAAATTAATTTGTTATTAATAACGATCTACTAGGTTTTTAATTATAGAATCGTTGCTGATATTATTTATCTATAAATCATTTGTTCATTGTTGAGTTTTATTTCACAATAGAAATTAATTTGTTATTAATAACGATCTACTAGGTTTTTAATTATAGAATCGTTGCTAATATTACTTATTTATAAATCATTTGTTCATTGTTGAATTTTATTTCACAATAGAAGCTAATTCGTTATTAATAACGATCTACTAGGTGTTTAATTATAGAATCGTTGCTAATATTACTTATCTATAATTCGTTTGTTCATTGTTGAATTTTATTTCACAATAGAAACTAATTTGTTATGATTTGACAATGATTTTCAGGTTGTCGCTTGTTCATGTTTGTTTATGGCTCATTTGTTTAAGTAAATGATCATAATTAGTTTTTTTCTGTTTATGTTCGTGAAAATTCGAAACCGAAACCGAAACACAACTTAAAGGTCGGGGGGAAGGTTCCAAACATACATGCGAAATGGGTAAAACTGGCACTTTTCTCGAAGTTATTTTTCTAGGGTCCTAAAAACTTGGCCAGAGAAGCTCATCCAAAGGTTCCAAAGGTTTGACCCCTCCATTTACATAATACGTTGCCTGATTGTCGATGTGCATGTGGTTTGTTCGCCGGCAACCAGCCCTACTAAGGGTCAATTTATACTTCCGTACGGACATTGGGACAAACGGACTAACGGATGAACGGACGTCCAAATAAACTGAACGGCAGAACGGCTGTTCAATTAATGCTTTCGCTCGTACAGCCGTATGCCAGTTTGCCCGTTAGCCACATGTCCGTTCATTTATACTAAACCGCACTATTTCACATTTGTCCGTACGTCCGGCAAAGATGAATTCAGTTCAATTCAGCCGAAATTCCCGGGCATACGGACAAACGGACATACTGCTCAAAAGTATGAATCGCACCGCACCTTTGTCCCCAGGCATGTACTATGCGCGTTTGCCCTAAAAATTTAAACAACGGATTAAACAGGTTTTGTCCGCGTGTCGTACGTCCGTTTGTCCATATGCCTTACTATGTATACTGAAGTATGAATCCACCCAAATAAGTATTAGCTGAATAACTGATAATTGCGACCATAATTACTGGCTGGCCATAATTAAGAAACATACCATAATTAAGAATTGGCTGGCCGTTTTAAACATTTGGGTCATGCATACTTAATTTTTAAGCCCGGTTCATACTTGTCGTGGACGTGGACGTGGATACGTTGACTAGGGTAAATTTCGGTCAGCTGCTGTGAAGAATTAATGGAAGCGTTTCTGCTATTTTTTATCAGTCTTAAATTTACCTCAACCATCTTAATGCAAAAAAAGGGTTTATTTGGCTATGTAATTTTGGAATTGCTTAAGGACAAAATGATAGGACAAGTACAAGGGTGAGTATATGAACCGAGCTTTAATGTGAAATCATAACCAGCTTTCCAGTTTTTGCGAACTAATAAAGTAGTTCTCTTTCGGCAAAAATATTTACGTAAAGTTTTTGAAAACATTGTTTAATGTTGCGGAAAGATTAAATCAAAAAGGTAATAAACTATTGAGTGATTGGTATTTGAGTGTTAGTCACTATCTATTGACATCCGACAGAACCACTAAATTCAATTATGTTGCACCTAATTTTTTTGTAGTGTTAGTAGTAGTAGTAGTATTAGTAGTAATAGTAGCAGTAATAGTACCTCGATGCCACCAACAGCTGCATGCTGCCGGGCAGCGCATCACTCCTATACGTGGGACGAGAAATGTCGTCTTCGATAAGGCCCAGCAATTCGAAAATGGCGGATCCGGTGAAACGGAATCTTTTTATTAAGTCGTGATCGTCAAACATTTCCAATGGGTTTTGCCGGTCTCTCAGAACCCGGTCTCGTCTTTGGGCTTTATCACAGTAATTGTCCGCAATTGCCATCCACAAATAAACACGAGCCATAATAATCAAGATAACAATACTTATTATTATTGGAGAATTTCTTCTCCAATGAAAACGTTCTAATTTAGAATGCTTAGAGCGACTTATTAAATTGCGAACGCTGAAAATTTTCAATTATTAAAATTTTCGATGACGAACATTTTCGATGACGAACATTTGCTTTTTCGATGACGAACATTTGCTTTTTCGATGACGAACATTTGTTTTTCGATGACGAACATTTGTTTTTCGATGACGAACATTTTCGATGACGAACAATTAATTGCTTTTTCGATGACGAACATTTTTGATGACGAGTTTTTGATGACGAACATTTTCGATGACGAACATTTGCTTTTTCGATGACGAACTCACCGTTGAAAAAGCAAATGTTCGTCATCGAAAAAGCAAATGTTCGTCATCGAAAATGTTTCCATCAATCCAAAATTTTCGATGACGAACATTTTTGATGACGAACATTTTCGATGACGAACATTTTGTTTCGATAAATCGGGCCCTGCTGTGCTGCAGGTTTTAAATTTCAACTGCGCTAAAACCATGGTTTTAAAAAATAGACAAAATTCGTAACGAATCAGGCGTAATGAAATTATGTGCAAATCATATAAAACGTACGTAAAACCATGGTTTAGTTAAACCATTTTTGTGAAATTCGCCCTAAGCAACAGCGGAGCAAACTAGAGCTCAGACAACAGCGCACATACCAATACTCTAAACAACAGCGGACCAAACTAGAGCTGCAACTACAGTACACAAACCAAGACTCTAAGCAACACCGGACCAAACTAGCGCTGAGACAACAGCGCACATACCAATACCTATAAGCAACAGCGGACCAAAATGGAGCTCAGACAACAGCGCACAACCCGAGACTCTAAGCAACAGCGGATTAAACTAGAGCTGGGACAACAGAGCACAAACCAAGACTCAAAGCAACAGCGGATTAAACTAGAGCTGGGACAACAGAGCACAAACCAAGACTCTAAGCAACAGCGGATTAAACTAGAGCTGAGACAACAGAGCACAAACCGAGACTCAAAGCAACAGCGGATTAAACTAGAGCTGGGACAACAGAGCACAAACCAAGACTCTAAGCAACAGCGGATTAAACTAGAGCTGAGACAACAGAGCACAAACCGAGACTCTGAGCAACAGCGGATTAAACTAGAGCTGAGACAACAGAGCACAAACCGAGACTCTAAAGCCCGGTTCATACTTCGTGTTTTGTGTTTTGTGTTTTAGTGTTTTCGTGTTTTTGTGTTCTGTGTTTTGTGCTTCCTCGGTTCATACTTCGTGTTTTGTGTTTTGTGTTTTAGTGTTTTGTGTTCTCCGGTTCATACTTTGTGCTTTTGTGTTTTGTGTTTTTGAAATGTGCTTTTGTGTTTTTGCAGTTTATACTTCGTGTTTTTGTGTTTTTGTGTTTTGTGCTTTTGTCTTTTGTGTTTTTCGGTTCATACTTTGTCCTTTGTGTTTTGTGTTTTTGATTTGTGCTTTTGTGTTTTCGGTGTGCTTTGGGTGTGTTTTCGAAACATGGACAATGTTCATCTTTTTGAAATGTGTTTTTGTGTTTATCCAATCAAAATTAACTATTTCTTCTCATACAGTTTTCTACAATATTATATTTGTAAATTGGAAAATTTTTTATGTCTTCGAAATTTTAGATTGTTTAGAACTTTTAAAAAAAATTTTATACAGTATTATGAAATTTTTAAATTTTTAATTTGATTTTTAATTACATTCTGACAATACTGCCATGAAAAACGCATAGGCAGAAATTTCATAAATTCATTAACTGAAATTAACTAAATATGACATCAGATTTGACTAATAACATAATGTAATATATAACCAATTTTTTCAGTTAGAGGGCTGAATATTTTATATTTGTCAATTTAATCTAATTGAAAAATAAAAACACGTGACGTGTGTTTTGTGGTTTTGTGCTTTTGAGTATAAACTGGATTGTGCTGAGCACAAAAGCACAAAAACACAAAATCACTCTGAAAAAGCACAAAACACAAATGTTCAACAGAGTTCCAAAAACACAAAATTTTCATGTCTGAAAACACAGGATCAAAAGCACAAAACACAAAACACAAAAGCACAGACGAAAACACAAATTTCGGAGATGAACAAAAAAGCACAAAACACTGGGCGAAAACACAAAACACAAAGCACAAAAACACAAAACACAAAACACGAAGTATGAACCGGGCTTAAGCAACACCTGACCAAACCAGGGCTTTGCCCGTTGACGTTAGTAAGTAGTAACTGACAACTGTCAACATTAGACAAACGATGGCTCACGCAACAAGGGCAAACCCAGAGCCTGTACACTGCTATAAGTAGGATCGAGCGTAAGTTAGTGACCAGAGTCTAAGAGACGTACTTTTCCAACATTTGCCATGCAAATGATGATTCCTACAATTTAGTATGTACATATGTACTGTAATATTAAATTTCATGCCACTATGACGGAATTTGCCCCTTTTAGGGGCCTTCTTGTTTTTCAGTTAGTTTCGCGACAAATACAGCTAAAATGAAAACTAAAAAATAAAAAATAAAATAAATAATTAAAATTAAATAAAAATAAATAACTTTATGCCCAATATCGCCAGTTTTGAAAAAATAAGTTCCAAACTTGTCAAATTATATGGTTGGTGTGAATTTTCCCTCCCGGAAAATCCACCCCGGTGCAAAGTATTTACACTGGCGTAATTTTTCAGGGGGGAAAATTCACTGGGGGGGGGGGGGGGGGGGAATTTACACCGTGACACCGGCCATTACTCGTCACCCAACTACATAGTGAAATGAAGTAATAACGAGCCACACACTGTTATCGGTCGCACTGGCGAGAATAGAGGCAGAATATTGGCGCGTGCCAAAGGACTGGGTTCGCACCGAAAAGTGGTACGCAATCGAGCAGCTGATATGACCCTATGAAATGAATTTGTACAATATAAGCTGTATATACTCGGAAAACAGAAAATAAAAGTTATGGAAATGTATCAGTTTCAGTTGACGTCAAGAAAGCCGTCTGGTTGCGTCAATATCATAATCCAGATCTGTCGGCAGCCCAAACAGTTATGTGCCGTCTCCTCCACGCTTCGCTGGCACCAAATACAAAACGGCAGTACTTGCTACGCGCTGGCCAAATTCACACCCGGGGCCGCACACACAGAATCCCCTTGCCTCCCAACGACTCCAGAAACAGCGGCGCTGTATCTGACACTTCCTTCGCGTTTGGTTCAGTCCAAACTTCCGCCAGTACGATCGCTCACGCACACGCCTTGGCGGGTTATCTCGACCCGTGCCGTTGTCACGGGGTAAATCTTCCCCCCGAGTGAAACTTCCCCCCGTAAGAAACACCCCGGGGTAAATCTTCCCCCCGGAATAACCCCGGGGTGAATCTTCCCCCCCGGAAGATTTACCCCGAAGAGAAATTCAGCCCTATTTAACGTATATTTTGTCACTTAGCCCGGTTCATTCTTGTCCATAAGTAAGCAAATCACCTAAAATTTCACTGCGATGATAACTGATAGTGAACGCAAGTTTCTGCAAAATTTCGTGTCACGATGTTTATTTTAGGCCGAGTTCTGGGCCATCTAAAACGGAAAATTTATATTTGGTGCACATTTGGAGCCAGGTCCAAAAGTGAACCGGCCATGCCCTTGACTCCACCAGTCCGCTTTTCAAGGCATTGACTAAAAAATCAGTTCAGTTTATGGTGAGAAAATGCATGCATATACAAAAAAGGCGCAAGAATGACACCATAAAACCCTAAATTGGGTATTTACTTAAAAGTTGATAAAAATATTCTCAAAAACAGTCTTCACAGACACAAGAATGTTGCTCAGCAGCACTGTTGAAACTGTCTGTTACAAATTCTACATTTTTCAATGTATATATTTTGTGGTCTATTTAGGGCCCTAAACTGCACCAACAACCATTGATGCGCGGGGGCCAAAAGTGCACCAGTTTTGGAGACTGCAAAACTCTCACAAAGAGAACGAATTTTGCTTTGTTGTTCATCATAGAGTTGCACAGTTATATCAACTGTGTTCACATTTTCGGCAAAAGTATTCAGTAAGTATCAAGCACATATTTTTAAGTAACATTGGCCAGAGGCCATCGTAAACCTGTTGGGTCAGCAAGTTTTATTCTTAATTTGCATATTGCCCATGAAATGCCTCTCCTTTTACAGCCATTGAAACGGCAAAATCTCAGCCTAAAACTTTCGGCAGTCGGAACTTGAATGTAGGTACTAAATAAAGATTAATTCGTGGACTTGATGTTTGCTTATGCATAACTGCGAACTTATCTTGCAGTTCTATAGCACGTAAGTTGTGCCAGTTTAGAAGCACGCAGTTTTATCGTAGATTTCTAATATATCATAACTATTACTTTACGTGAAGAATCAGAGCAGAGTGGTGCATTCGGGTGCCATAGGCCAAGGTGTTTTATAAAACAGAGCGTATTGGGGTGCTTGGGCAAGGTGTTTTATAAAAAGAGCAGAGTGGTGTTGGGGTCGATTAGGCAGGTGTTTTACTAAAAAGAGAGAGTGTTTGGGGTGGTTAGGGCAGGTGTTTTCTAAGGAGGATTGTGTTCCAAGGTGTTTTACTAAAACAGAGCAGAGTGCTGCTTGGGGTGCGCATTAGCCAAGGTGTTTTACTAAAACAGAGCAGAGTGTCATTGGGTCCATTAGGGCCAAGGTGTTTTATAAAACAGAGCAGAGTGTGCATTCGGGGTGCGCATTAGGGCCAAGGTGTTTTACTAAAACAGAGCAGAGTGTGCATTCGGGGTGCATTAGGGCAAGGTGTTTTACTAAAAGAGAGAGTGTGCATTCGGGGTGCGATTGGCGGTGTTTTACAAACAACAGAGTGCTGCATTCGGGCGCATAGCCAGGTGTTTTAGAGTGTCTATATATAGGGAGGGTTAAGGGGTTTGGGGTGGTTAGGGCAAGGTGTTTTTAAAACAGAGAGAGTGGTGCATTGGGGTGCGCATTAGGGCAAGGGTTACTAAAACAGAGAGAGTGGTGCATTCGGGGTGCGCATTAGGGCAAGGTGTTTTACTAAAAAGAGCAGAGTGGTCATTCGGGGTGCGCATTAGGGCAAGGTGTTTTACTAAAACAGAGCAGAGTGGTGCATTCGGGTGCGCATTAGGGCCAAGGTGTTTTACTAAACAGAGCAGAGTGTCATTCGGGGTGCGCATTAGGGCCAAGGTGTTTTACTAAAAAGAGAGAGTGGTGCATTCGGGGTGCGCATTAGGGCAAGGTGTTTTACTAAAAAGAGAGATGTATTGGGGTGGATTAGGGCAAGGTGTTTTACTAAAAAGAGAGAGTGGTGATTGGGGTGCCTTAGGGCCAAGGTGTTTTACTAAAAGAGAGCAGAGTGGTGATTCGGGGTGCGCATTAGGGCCAAGGTGTTTTACTAAAACAGAGCAGAGTGCTGCATTCGGGGTGCGCATTAGGGCCAAGGTGTTTTACTAAAACAGAGCAGAGTGGTGCATTCGGGGTGCGCATTAGGGCCAAGGTGTTTTACTAAAACAGAGCAGAGTGGTGCATTCGGGGTGCGCATTAGGGCCAAGGTGTTTTACTAAAACAGAGCAGAGTGCTGCATTCGGGGTGCGCATTAGGGCCAAGGTGTTTTACTAAAACAGAGCAGAGTGGTCTTCGGGGTGCGCATTAGGGCCAAGGTGTTTTACTAAAACAGAGCAGAGTGCTGCATTCGGGGTGCGCATTAGGGCCAAGGTGTTTTACTAAAACAGAGCAGAGTGGTGCATTCGGGGTGCGCATTAGGGCCAAGGTGTTTTACTAAAACAGAGCAGAGTGCTGCATTCGGGGTGCGCATTAGGGCCAAGGTGTTTTACTAAAACAGAGCAGAGTGGTGCATTCGGGGTGCGCATTAGGGCCAAGGTGTTTTACTAAAACAGAGCAGAGTGGTGCATTCGGGGTGCGCATTAGGGCCAAGGTGTTTTACTAAAACAGAGCAGAGTGCTGCATTCGGGGTGCGCATTAGGGCCAAGGTGTTTTACTAAAACAGAGCAGAGTGGTGCATTCGGGGTGCGCATTAGGGCCAAGGTGTTTTACTAAAACAGAGCAGAGTGGTGCATTCGGGGTGCGCATTAGGGCCAAGGTGTTTTACTAAAACAGAGCTGAGTGGTCATTCGGGGTGCCTTAGCGTGTTTTTCAGTGTCTTGGGGCGCTGGGCCAAGGTGTTTTTCGCGGGGCGCGCCGGTTTTCTAAACAGAGCAGAGTGGTGCATTCGGGGTGCCATTAGGGCCAAGGTGTTTTACTAAAACAGAGCAGAGTGCTGCATTCGGGGTGCGCATTAGGGCCAAGGTGTTTTACTAAAACAGAGCAGAGTGGTGCATTCGGGGTGCGCATTAGGGCCAAGGTGTTTTACTAAAACAGAGCAGAGTGGTGCATTCGGGGTGCGCATTAGGGCCAAGGTGTTTTACTAAAACAGAGCAGAGTGCTGCATTCGGGGTGCGCATTAGGGCCAAGGTGTTTTACTAAAACAGAGCAGAGTGGTGCATTCGGGGTGCGCATTAGGCCAAGGTGTTTTACTAAAACAGAGCAGAGTGGGGCTGCATTCGGGGTGCGCATTAGGGCCAAGGTGTTATAAAATAACAGAGCAGAGTGCTGCATTCGGGGTGCGCATTAGGGCCAAGGTGTTTTACTAAAACAGAGCAGAGTGGTGCATTCGGGGTGCGCATTAGGGCCAAAGTTATTTACTAAAAAAACAGGAGCAGAGTGCTGCATTCGGGGTGCGCATTAGGGCCAAGGTGTTTTACTAAAACAGAGCAGAGTGGTGCATTCGGGGTGCGCATTAGGGCCAAGGTGTTTTTACTAAAAACAGAGCAGAGTGGTGCATTCGGGGTGCGCATTAGGGCCAAGGTGTTTTACTAAAACAGAGCAGAGTGCTGCATTCGGGGTGCGCATTAGGGCCAAGGTGTTTTACTAAAACAGAGCAGAGTGGTGCATTCGGGGTGCGCATTAGGGCCAAGGTGTTTTACTAAAACAGAGCAGAGTGCTGCATTCGGGGTGCGCATTAGGGCCAAGGTGTTTTACTAAAACAGAGCAGAGTGGTGCATTCGGGGTGCGCATTAGGGCCAAGGTGTTTTACTAAAACAGAGCAGAGTGGTGCATTCGGGGTGCGCATTAGGGCCAAGGTGTTTTACTAAAACAGAGCAGAGTGCTGCATTCGGGGTGCGCATTAGGGCCAAGGTGTTTTACTAAAACAGAGCAGAGTGGTGCATTCGGGGTGCGCATTAGGGCCAAGGTGTTTTACTAAAACAGAGCAGAGTGGTGCATTCGGGGTGCGCATTAGGGCCAAGGTGTTTTACTAAAACAGAGCAGAGTGGTGCATTCGGGGTGCGCATTAGGGCCAAGGTGTTTTACTAAAACAGAGCAGAGTGGTGCATTCGGGGTGCGCATTAGGGCCAAGGTGTTTTACTAAAACAGAGCAGAGTGGTGCATTCGGGGTGCGCATTAGGGCCAAGGTGTTTTACTAAAACAGCTTATTTTACGTGTTGAGCGCAGCTTAAAGTTACAGAATTAGCATATTCGAAATCAGCGAAAAATTCTGAGTTTAGACTGCCAAAAATGTACTACTTTTACGCTGAAAATTCGGAATTAATCAAGATTTTCCAAAAACTGGTCATGGGTCCTGTCCGCTTGGACAACGCCGTTTATTAAGTTTGAAAACTTTCGTGTAGAAGTGTACAATGCTTCTTGCATGAATTCTATTGAAATTTTTGTCAATTATAGTGGTCAGACTCCTCTGTCGTTTGGTATAATTATTTAGACGAGACTTGCATCGCAGTGAGAGTTACATGCATGTGAACACGCTAATGGTGCATATTTGGGCTGTTTCACCTTTAGTTTCTCTACTATATGTTAGAATTGACTAAACACAGCCAACAGTAAAACTAATATTACAAACTTTGGTCATCAAACATAGTCAACGTTGGCTTAACCTCAAACAGTAACACAACTTTGGCCAGGTAAGTATGTTATTGACTAAAGATTTACAGTTCCAACATGTGCTAACTGCTAAGCAAGTGATGATTTACTGTGTAGAAATTAAATTCACGCCATTATATCGGAATTTGCCACTTTTAGGTGCCTACTTGATTACAAGATGGAGTGACAAATGCAACATACCGAAAAAGTTCGAAGTAATAAGTATAAACACCGTATAAAGCGGACTCATCTTTCATAGTTTGAATAGTTGCGTCATAATTAGAGGGACAATGTGCGTTAAATTGGGCTGAATTTCTCTTCGGGGTAAATCTTCCGGGGGGAAGATTTACCCCGGGGTGTTTCTTCCGGGGGGAAGATTTACTCCGGGGTGTTTCTACCGGGGAGAAGATTTACCCCGGGGTGTTTCTTCCGGCGGGAAGATTCACTCGGGCCCCGTGACACCGTCACCCACTTGTGTTTTAAAGCCGGCGTCATAGTCGTCCTTGTGCTTATCCCTATTGTGTTGTCTTTCAACTCCAAGAAAGCTACCTGACCAAATTTTTACGACTGACAAGGTTATGTCCAGTCCAGTTTGTCCGTAAAATAGCTGTATCCCTGAATGAGCAGAGCTGGAAACTGTGAACAGGCAAGACGCAAGTTTTCAGTATTTTATTAAGACACTTTGTACAAATAACTGATAAAACACGGCAGAACAATGACTATAATTTAAAGCAACCTAGTGGTCTTGTAAGTTTACGGGAGTGTTTTCAGTCTATCACGCAGGAAGTCCACAAACAGTAAATAGCTGGCCGAATATCGGGTTTCAGGCTTGCAAACGTACAAATGCTGAGAGCGTAGACGGAAATACGGACACGTCCCGAGATCTGAAATTAATTCGACAAATTAGTACAACTGGCAAAGGGCCGATTCATACACAGCTGTCCGCTCATTCGGCAAAATCAACTAAATAATGAAGTCACTTAGGCTCAATTCATACTTACAACCGTATGTCCGTATATCCAAGAGTACATATAGGAAACGTATGACACTCTCCCTTATGCCTGGAAACTTGCGTCCAATACGGAGCGCAAAATAGGCCATTACTAGATAGTTCTGAGAGATTGTACACCCCCATTTCAAGAAATTACGAATGGCCTTTCAAAATGTCTTGAACTGAGGGGGGCACAACCTCAAAACTCAAAATTTTGTTAATACTGACAAGTTGATTTTTTACATGATTCGATAGCCTAATATCATAGTCTCAACCTGTATGATCCATTTTTTTGAATTTTTGCCCATGGCGTGTGCAGTATAACGCCAAATGTATTAAGTCACTCAATTTGTCACTCAATTTTGGCGGACCCAAAAACGGCCATTTTATCATATTTTGCTCTCGATTTTAGATTAGAAAATACATATCGAAAATCCGGACCATACGCTTTTCCGCACACATGCGGGCTAGTACTATGCCAAGTTTCAGTTTGATTGGTTATGTGGTCTGTGCTAGACCTGTCCAACTAACAGCTATTTATCAGCTTGTTTGCACACTTTTGTCTATGTAAATACACTGACAAACGCACTGAACCAAAAGTGCACTTTCAAGCTTACTTGTTCTTAGCTGACGTAGAGGTGCCTTGGGGGAATAAAATGTAACAATAAGGAAAATTAGAGAACTTTGATTTTTGACTTGGGTAGCCCCGCCCCAAGTGGCAGTAACGTTTCAATATTCTTTGCGACATTTACTAGGCCACTTGACAAACGCTTTTTAAGACGTATTCTAACTTTGTATTAATTTGAACTATTCTTCTTTGAAATGTGAGCAGCTTAATGCACTTAATCAAGTGGGATTAGCTAACCCGCAGTGTAATCCGGACACGGAATGAGGACCACTCCCATGCCATAGTCCGTGGGCTCCGACTCGCCAAAGCACAAACAATTAATATCACGCCCCTTCAGCATTTGGAGAAACTGATCGTTCAGATTCTTCAAAAACGGTGACCCTGAATCAACAAAAAAGACATGAGTGCAATTCACTTAACATAATTACAATCAAACCAAGTTTTTCCTTAATCTTAAACCGTTTGAACAGATAGTTGGTTGTTGAGAGAAATGTGATTAATTGTCATTGAAAAGCTGTAGACTACCACCTATTTCTTGCTATTACTACAGATTGATGCAACATTAAACACAGTACTGAGAATAGGCATACAAGAATACTCTGCAGATACCCATATTGGTGCTTCAAATTGAACATATTCAAATTGCTGCTCAAACTTTTTTGTAAAGTACTAAAGTATGGTCCAAAAGCATCCTAAGACGAAAGAGAAGGCGTCGTTTTGCGACTACTTGCTGAATTCGTGATGATATGAGTAAGTTCATTTCAAGAATTGAATTAAGTGTCTCGCTTTCTGTCAGGGTTCAGCATTTGAATTTAAATCGGGCAAACTTTCGAATGCATCTGCTTTTTATTGAAAAACCTGCAGTCATGATTGACCAACCATCTTTCAACTGCCAAACTTCCGAAGACGGCATCAAGAGGTATCGATAAGTCTTGGTGTCCACATAATGCGAGGCCACAGGGGAGCCTAGGTGGGGCGTGGAGTAAAACACTATGCCCGCCGTTCGGTCTAGCATATTGTCTGGGCCAGTGGGGTGCTTTTTGTTGCGCTCCCAGACATTGCACAGTAGCTGTTTCACAATCAGACCTGAAGAAATACAGCAAAGCCCGGTTCATACTCGTCCTTATGCTTGTGTACCTAAGCGATACCAATAAAACTACACAGCCAAATCAGCCAATTTTCTACACGAACAAAGTTGAAGTCAAGTACAATTCGTATGCGAAAAGTAGACGAAACTATTTTGTCAATGCATCACAATAGCTAGCAAATGGAAAATTGTCCTTGTCCCTGTCCTATGTTGTTGAGGACAAGTGCGAGCCGGGTTAGAGAACTGACATTACGAACGAGCTTAGAACAAACCTGGAAAATCTGAATTAACTTTCACATACCTCCCATAGAATGTGTGACCCAAATGATTGGTCTTTTTCCCAAACCGCAAGCTTTCAATTTTCGCTCCAATTCTTCACTACGATATTCGATGCTGGTTCTAAAATCATGTAAAATAACAGAAACGAATACATACAACTTACTCTGAGCGTATACTTTGCTCTCTGTACTACTTTAACGTACGACCACAGATGCACGAGGCGGGTGCCCAATCCCCGGTGGAGGGGGTGGTGGTCCTTTTTTCCGATTAAAACTAAGGCACGTTTTAGGCCGCACCCGGAAATCTTTAGCGAGTTTTCGCTATTTTACTCCATCTTGGTGCATTGCATATTTTCGGTCATCAGAGGGGCGGCGGGAGGCTCTGGGTGCTTGCTGTCTGATGGGAGGGAGCGTGTTGATCCCCCTAGCCCCGTGTGCATCTATCAGAGGGGCGGCGGGAGGCTCTGGGTGCTTGCTGTCTGATGGGAGGGAGCGTGTTGATCCCCCTAGCCCCGTGTGCATCTATCAGAGGGGCGGCGGGAGGCTCTGGGTGCTTGCTGTCTGATGGGAGGGAGCGTGTTGATCCCCCTAGCCCCGTGTGCATCTATCAGAGGGGCGGCGGGAGGCTCTGGGTGCTTGCTGTCTGATGGGAGGGAGCGTGTTGATCCCCCTAGCCCCGTGTGCATCTATCAGAGGGGCGGCGGGAGGCTCTGGGTGCTTGCTGTCTGATGGGAGGGAGCGTGTTGATCCCCCTAGCCCCGTGTGCATCTATCAGAGGGGCGGCGGGAGGCTCTGGGTGCTTGCTGTCTGATGGGAGGGAGCGTGTTGATCCACCCTAGCCCCGTGTGCATCTATCAGAGGGGCGGCGGGAGGCTCTGGGTGCTTGCTGTCTGATGGGAGGGAGCGTGTTGATCCCCCTAGCCCCGTGTGCATCTATCAGAGGGGCGGCGGGAGGCTCTGGGTGCTTGCTGTCTGATGGGAGGGAGCGTGTTGATCCCCCTAGCCCCGTGTGCATCTATACGACTATAAATATGAAAAGAAGCGAATTGTTCCTCACTGTAAAAGATGAAACAATAAATGAGAATCAAAGGTAAAATATGGATTGGTATCAAATATACGATGCCAACTTAAGACTACAAAACACAGAAACACCAAATTTTAGATAAAAGATAACTGTTTCATACCTATGCGCAACATCGGGACAAATGGTTCCCCAATGGGTGAGGAAAGACGCATAATCTACAGCTATTATGCGCAACCCGGAAACATCCTTCGCTAACCAATCCTAAAACAGACTCTCAAGGCCTAATTGTTAAAGCGTTAAATTACTTAAGTGCCCAATTATTATTGTTCAATTAACAATAATAATGTTATTAAATTAACTGAGTTTGAATCATTTATCATTTATGCATCAAACTATTTTTTGCTTCTTCAAGCTTTATCATTCTTATCCTTTATTTTAAACTTAAAATTTCTACATAAAGCTCAGTCATTGTGCAAATTATTGAAAACATTTGACTGTCATCTGAAATACAGAGAACTCCCTATGACAAGTCTACGTTTTCTTACCGGGACCGAAACCAG